>CAJHZI010000883.1:225000-228385 GCA_905160935.1 Enchytraeus crypticus | reverse complement strand
CATGTACATGTATATATATATATATATATATATATATATATATATACATGTACATATACATGCATATATATATATATATGAATATATATACATGTATATATATATATTACATACATGTATATATGTATATATGTATATATATATGTACATATATATATATATATATATATATATTTATATTTATATATATAGGCTACATGTAAATATATATATATATAATATACTGTACATGTGTATATATATAGGCCCTATATCTATAGATATCTATTGAAAGAGAGAGAGAGAGAGAGAGAGAGAGAAACAGAAGAGAGGAAGAGAGAAAGAAAGACCGAGACAGAGACAGAGAGAAACAGACACAGACAGACAGACAGACAGAGACACACAAGTCCACAAATCACCTACCCTTCAGATCTCTTGTATTCCTCTATCGCACTCTCCTCTAGCTCATAGAAGACGAGTTCGCTGAGGAACACGTCACTGGGCACGTGGTAGGGTCTCTTCAGCATTCCGCCGTGCTGGTAGTACGAGAAGATCGCCTCGAAGCTCGGACGATGCCGGTCGAAGAACAGCTCTTCCCTGGCCCGGTCGTAGAACTGGTCCCGGCGTCGTCGATCCCCGAGCAGGGTGGTGGGGTGACGGTTGAGCACGCCCAGCCTGGTCTCGAAGTGCTGCCCGCTCACGTTAATCGTCAGCCTCTCGCAGCCTTCTGCCTCGCAGCTATGCGCGGGTGGTGACTGCGTGCAATAATATTAATAATAATAATAATAGTAATAATAATAGTAATAATCATAGTAAACACTATGTGGACGCTGTTAGTGTCCTGACGTAACCAGAAACATGGAAAACACTTCCATTGTTAAAATAATGCTCTGCAACTACCGTTTTATATAATAAGAATAAGAATAATATCTCATTTGTTAATTAATATTTAATATATTAATGTATAATATCATAGTAATAATAATAATAATAATAATAATAATAATAATAATAATAATAATAATAATAACAACTCCTTCCTCTAAGGAACCAACTGGGTTGTCCAGATCAGACGGCAAGCGTCCGGACGGCATGACTTTAGTGCCCTGGTGCAACGGTAAATGTGCCGTATGGGACGTCACGGTCTTTGACTATGGCAAACTCCTACCTGAATACGACTTCAGTCACAGCCGGTGGAGCTGCTGTTCATGCCGCCTCTAGGAAGTTGGATAAATACCGAGATCTGTTAGAATCTCAATCCAATGCAGTAGACAGAGCACGATTCCTAGCTGTATCAACCAAAAGAAGCAGTGACTGGCTTCACGCTCTCTGGCTGTTTCTTCTTGTGGGCTTTTTTTAGACAATGAGGTGATTCGAGTAGCCGTTAGTTTCCGTTTAGGGGCGAAAACTTGCGAGCCTCACATGTGCCCCTGTTCCGTATGGGACGTCACGTCCTTTGACTATGCAACTCCTACCTGAATGACGACTTCAGTCACAGCCGGTGGGCTGCTGTTCATGCAGCCTCTAGTAAGTGGATAATAACCGAGATCTGTTAGAATCCCAGTCCAATGCAGTAGACAGAGCACGATTCCTAGCTGTATCAACTAAAAGAAGCAGCGACTGGCTTCACGCTCTCCCTGTTGCTTCTTGTGGGCTATTTTTAGACAATGAGGCGATTCGAGTAGCTGTTAGTTTCCGTTTAGGGGCGAAAACTTGCGAGCCTCACATGTTCCCCTGCGGTCATGAAGTCGACGCTTTAGGTCTCCACGGTCTCTCCTGCAAACGAAGCTCAGGTAGAATGTCTCGCCATCACAATTCAATTTAAAACCTAATATGGCGAGCACTTTCAAGAGCAGGCATCCCTTTTGCCTCTAAGTCACCAAGTGGGTTGTCCAGATCAGACGGCAAGCGTCCGGACGGCATGACTTTAGTTGCCTGGTGCAACGGTAAATGTGCCGTATGGGACGTCACGGTCATTGACACTATGGCAAACTCCTACCTGAATACGACTTCAGTCACAGCCGGTGGAGCTGCTGTTCATGCTGCCTCTAGGAAGTTGGATAAATACCGAGATCTGTCCTCAGGATATGAAGTTGTTCCGGTTGCCGTTGAAACGATGGGCCCGATGAATCCCGAAGGAGTTGACTTTATCAATGGCATAGGCAGACTTATCACAGAGCAAACCGGCGATAAGCGAGAGACATCTTTTCTTTGGCAAAGGCTTTCCATGACTTTGCAAAGATTTAATGCAGTCTGCTTCAACTTCAATTCTTTTAAGCCGATTGATGACCTCGAGTAGCCGGGCGGCGATTCAGCACGTATTGCTTGAATCGTTTTTATCAAACCCCAGGTTCTTTACACCGGGGTAAAAAAATTGTTAAAAAAATAATAAAAATAAAAATAAAAATTAAAAATTATAAAATAATAATAATAATAAAGGTTTAACGTCCGTTTCCTCATCCAGGGATGATGTCAGGGACGTCCCCAACAGCACACATCAGGGACTTGTCAATAACTTGCTAATACCAACAGGCCTGAGCTAGCAAGAGCACGTAAGATTATCATTTACGAATGGTTGATTTGTGACCATTAATTGATGAAACAATGAAGCAATGAAACATCCTTGATTATATCTGGCACTTTACAGCCTGTGTAGGATTGTACAGGCTGGAGCCAGTGGCGAAGTCGGTAAGATGTTCGATCGTGGATCAGTACGTGCGAGGTTCTAAACCTGGGCTCTCCCGTCACTGACATCGCTTTGGAGTGAGGAAACTGACGTTAACATTAGCTTTTTCACTTTCATGTTTGTAGAGATTCGTAAAAATTGGAATTTTTTGTTGAATTATCTAGTTGCCTCTTGGGTGCTTCTTCGTGCATTTAAAATTTCTAAATGTAGTAAGAAAAGAGATCAGGTTTAACCAAGTTTGTATAGCCTGGTGCAAGACTGTACCAGGCTGTACCAGGCTATACCAGGCTGTACCAGGCTGTACCAGGCTGTACCAGGCTGTACCAGGCTGTACCAGACTGTACCAGACTGTACCAGACTGCACAAGACTGTGCAAGGCTGTACCAGGCTGTACCAGGCTGTACCAGGCTGTACAAGACTGTACTAGGCTGTACAAGGCTGTACCAGGCTGTACCAGGCTGTACCAGGCCGTACCAGGTCAAGTAGCTTGTATCAGCCTTGTACCGTGTACAGCCTGGTGTAGCATTGTACAGCTTAGTACAGCACGAATGTTTCTGCACTTCTAATTCGTCATAAGCGGGATTAATTAATATTATTTCTAAATATTTCAAAACCACAAATAAAACAAACTACTCTCTCTCTCCCTCTCTTTCTCTCTCTCTGTTAGTGTACTGCGTACTGGCAGATCCATGGTATATAACGCCTCCACTCTTCTCTCTC
>CAJHZI010000883.1:107500-220000 GCA_905160935.1 Enchytraeus crypticus | reverse complement strand
GCCCCGTGAAAAAATCCCTGGCTACGCCGCGCAGCAGAAACCAACACGTAAACCTCCATTCCACTAGTACCCTTCCTCGGACTGAACTCCCGGATTTTAGCTTGCACCGTTTTTGAACCCCACACTCTGCTCATCGGATTGGATTTCGTACCATAGTGCTCAATGTTATCATGGAAGACAGTAGCACTCAAATTCTGTTGTTGCTGTTGTTGCTGCTGCTGATACGCAGTCTAATATCTTACCACATCGCCACTGGCTCTACCTGTATCCTGCGACAACCTGAGCGTCCTATGCACTAGAGCTTCTCATTCGTGTACACACGACACGTGTTTACATATTAGTAGACGTTGCCATTTGATAGCACAATTGCATCTAGCCCAAATTTAGGAATGACCTTCTCCATAGAAATTAGGTTTAAATTATTCATTACTGTCGGAATTTACAACTTTTTGTCGGCTTTTTTTAGTATTACAAAGCAATGGCCGCCCATCCATGCATTAACCGAGCTCGACGTTGCTTAACTTCGTTTATGACTCTATCAACAGTCTGACAATTTATATCAGCACTCTTGCTTTAGGCGAGAAAACTGACGTTAAATTCTCTCGAAAGCATTTTAACCTGAATCGGTAGCGTATAGTTCACGTATCCGACAGAGGATCAAAGACCATCTTGGTTAGAATTTTTTAAATGACGAAAAACTAGCACAGTTTTAATGAGAGAGAGAGAGAAAGAGAGAGAGAGAAAGATAGAGAGAGAAAGAGAGAAAGAGAGAAAGAGAGAGATAGAGAGAGAGAAAGATAGAGACTGAGAGAAAAAGAGAAAGAGAGTGATGAAGAAAAAGAAAACGAGAGAGAGAGAGGAAGAGAGAGAAAGATGAAGAAACAAGAAAAAGAAAAAGAAGAGGAAGAAGAAAAAGTAAAAAAGAAAAAGAAGAACAAGAAGAACAAGAAGAACAAGAAGAACAAAAGAACAAGAAGAACAAGAAGAACAAGAAAAAGAATAAGAAGAAGAAAAGAGAACGAGACGAAACGAGTGGACGGTACATCAGATAAATCGTCTACTCATTAGATCCTCGCAGTCTTATATAAAATATTAAACTATATAGCGGAGTAGTGATTAGTACAGTTCTTCATTCATCTCTATTCAGCCATTGATCAGCAGATCGATGCTCTAAGAGCGACACATGTTTATATAATATGTATATATAAATGTATATATATTATGTATATAGATATATATATATATATATATGTATATATATAACTATATTATATACATATATATGTATACATGTATACATGTATACATGTATACATGTATATATATATATATATATATATATATATATTTAAGAGCGACATATGTTTCGTTATATATCCACGTAAAGCAATGTATCAATTATCAGAAAGAATTGCATGACGTCATGCTACAAACAAAAGCCGCTATTGTTGACTTTAATACATCCCAATCTCAAGCTTCATGGAGAGAGAATGTACATGTACTGTAAATGTATAGCATAACAAACATTACTTATTACTTTACTGGCTGTAGCCAGTAGCGATATCGGTAAGTTACTGGACCGCGGATCAGTATGGGCTGGGGTTCAAATCCTGGCCTCTATCAGTTGCTACATTCTTCTTTATATGTATATATATGTATATCAGATCTATATATATATATATATATATACATGAATATATATATATATATATTATATATATATATATATATATATATATATATAATATCATAGAGAAGTACACGCTGGTTTACTACAGAGAAATTATCATCACAAATCATCTTTATCTTCCCTTAAATCGAATAGTTCCATTAGAACTCTAGAACCCTTACATTCCATTTAGGCAATTTTGGGTAAAAATTTCTGGATCCTAGGCGCTCACTAACTGAATGCCCTTCCTGACGTAGCTTTGGATCTGAGAGACACTGCATAGAATTTGATTTGAAATATCACTCTCTCTCTCTCTCTCTCTCTCTCTCTCTCTCACTCACTCTTTCTTTCTTGATCTCTCTCGTCTCCCTCTCCATCTCTTGCAAGATGTTTTCATCATACATGCAAAGATGTATTCATCATCTTTGCATGTAATTTTGTCCCATATTTTTTCAAGGGAAGTGGGAGCAATAATAAAGTGAAGAATCATAAATGCATGGTAGAGGGTGAATGAATGGATGCAGTTAATCCGAGATACTTTTGATCCGGCAGGAAAAACTCGACGACCTAGTGGCTAAATTGAGAGCTTTTGGAAAATTGAGAGGTTGTGGATAAATTGCTAACCCTTCGAGTTAGACATGTATGACTCTATACACGACTCGGGCCTATGTCGATGATTTCTGGAGTGAATTTCAAACTTCCATAAACTATATTTCGTTCGCAGAACAAGCCCTTTAAAATAAAGTCTATTTCCCTTAATTCTTTCTAAATTTACAAACAAATTAAATATCTCACTTTTCTATAAAATAATTTCTTCTAAAGTACTGTTTAAACTAATGCCTATTGTGGATAAACCTTGGAATAGCGGAAGAAATTAATTTTTAGTTTTTTTTACAGTTTTTTACCTTAAATTATAGGCCTATAGGTAAATTATACTTTCAGAAGTATAAATTAACACCAATAGGCCTACACTTGGTCTAATTGTAACTCTAATTATATTTAATAACATTAAAATGCTCAAAATTCGACTATAGGTACTTCATGATAAATTTTAAGACAGACACCTTTAGTTCAAAATCCCATAGACAATAAGAATATATTTATCAGTGTAAGACAGTGCTTCGTCACGCTTTTAGAGTAAGGTTACATACATGACAAACGCAAGAATTTCCAAAGTTTCTTCTCTAAATTACTTGATGATATATTATTTTCGTTATTTCCTTCTTTCTCTCTTTAGTTATTCGTAATATTTGCATTTTGATTGTATTATTTATTTATTTATTTAATTTATCATATCATACATGTAATTATACGTGTCAATTCTTGAGTGAAAAATATCAAGTGTATGCGTGAAAGGAAAACAAAGGCCAAAAAGGTCAACAATTTGTAATTGTTGACTTTAAGTTATACATGTCAATATGCTAATTATTTCAACAAGTTTCCACGACGCACTAATAGAAAACGAACACACATACGCACGCATATAAGAGTACAAACACACACAAACACATACAAACAGACGCACATCGATGTGTACAATACACATATACAAGTACAGCGACACTTTCTTATGCAGACTCCATACACACAAGAATTAAGCATACCTACCTAAGGACGTATAAATACAGAAATACAAACTTAGGCCTGCACACACATATACACACGCAAACACGTGCACACACACACACAAGTGCACACACAAACACACACGGAAACACGCACACACAGACGCACATACACACACACACACACACGCATATACAAAAACACGGACACACACACACACGCACACTCACACGGATAGAGTTGTCTAGGAGTGAAACGCAAGACGTGCACTGATTGAATCAGTGACAGCGCCATGTTAGAACCGCTTAGAGAGCAACGTTGTCTTAAATGCATTACACTCGCTGTTGCTGCTGTTGCCTGGATGTCGACAACTGAGCAACCTGCTCGAGTTTTGCTTCGACTTCGAACAACCGTTGACTGCAAATGAGGTAAGAGCGAGAGAGAGAGAGCGACATCTAGAGAGTGAATAAGAGAGAGGGAGAGAGACTAGGCAGAGAGAGAGAGAGAGAGAGAGAGAAATAAAGAGAAGGGCAGACAATAGAGATCTGAGAGAGGGAGACGAGAGGGAGAAGATATAAAGAGAAGACATATAGAGAAAGAAGCGAAAAGGAGAGAGAGAACGAGAGAGAGAGAGAGAGAGAGAGAGAGATAAGAGAGAGAATAGATAAAGAGGAAATACAAAAGATAATATTTAGGGATACAATAGAAGGATATGAAAGAGGAAGCTTAGAGAATTCAGAATAGAGAAAAAACAAAGTATCTTTTTTCTCTATTCTGAATTCTCTTTAACATCCTGTAGCGGTATAGCTTTAAGTAATCAACAGACTTAACTTTGCGGAGGAGTGAAAAATAAATCTGACTATAATATATATATTACTGGCTGTAGCCAGTGGCGAAGTCAGTAAGATACTCGACCGAGGATCAGTCACGTCAGAGGTTTGATCCTTTGTCGGATACGTGAACTATACTATATATGCGGGGTTCAAATCCTGGGGTCGCCCGTCACTGACATCGCTTTCGAATGAGGAAATTGACGTTAAAATTAGATCTTTTATAACAGAGAATATATTTTAAAGCGAGATGGAGAGAGAGAAAACTTAGAAAAGATAAAAAAAAAGAATAGAAAAGAGAAAAAAGAAGAAAAAAGAGGAGCAAAAAGAAGCGAAATATCCGGTGAAAAGATATGAGATAGAATGAGAGAAATTAGAAGAGATAAGAGAGAAAATACTGTATTTCATCGGAGATTGATAGAGAATGACGGATCTGCGATATTTTAAGTAATATTGCGAGCCACTAATCCCTCGTGTATAAGATGGACACGTATTCCCTTCTATCCACTTTATTCCGTATCACTGGGTGTGTCCGTAACGCCTTCAATTAATCTAATCTCTCCATCTCTCCCTCCCTCCCTCTCTCTCTCTCTCTTCATTGAATATATCTCTCCCTCTGTATCTCTGTCTCTTTCTACCTCTTCATCTCTCTCTATGTCTCGCTCCCTCTCTCTATCTCTTTTCATTGAATATCTCTCTTACTCTATTATTCTGTCTCTCTCTACCTTTTCATCTATCTCTCTCTATGTCTATCTCCCTCTCTCTATCCATCTTCATTGAATATCTCTCTCCCTCTATATCTCTGATATTATTTGTTAATGGAGGTTTAACGTCCGTTTCCTCATACAGGGATGATGTCAGGGACGTCATTACACGCCCCATTCATAACCCCACCACTGTGATACAAGCATGCCTCATTCATAATCCACCACTCTGACCTGGTCATGCCCTCTAATATCACCCACCACTATCCATCATCTCCACTTCGAATCTTTCTCGTGGATTTTCTTATTTGTTCATTTGTTACAAACACGGCGACGCGCACAAGATGCATTAAGTCTGACATATAGAGACATAGCGAGCTATTAACGAATAAGGTAAGGAGTCGAGGAAACCTGGTGGTAGAAACCTGGTGGTAAAAACCTGCTGTTTGAAAAACCAAACCCTATCCATTTTCCAGAAGAAATGTCTTCAGAGTTTTATTGTGTTTCTACAGCTTTTAGGCTTTCTATTTTCCGCTTGCTTTTTCTATATTTTCTATTTTTCTGCCTTTTAAATATATTTTCATGCGTTACAGTTGCGAATTTTCAGTCTGTAGCTTCCTTATTGTCTGGAGCCAGTGGTGATGTCAGTAAGATAATCGACGAGGGTCATTATGTGCGGGGTTCAAATCCTGGGCTCACCCGTCACTGGCATCGCTTTCGAGTGAGGAAACTGACGTTAACATTGCTTTTTTAATTATACTACAACATGTAGCGTATATCTAGATTTCAATTTCGAAAATTTTTTAATCAGAAACAAACTTTATCTGTATATCATTAATTACAGTTTAAGAATGAATGAAAGAAATCCAGAAATATATGTAAGTATACAGTTAAATAAATAAATGAAGAATGAAAGAAGAAAGACAAAGAAAGGAAGAAAAGAAATCAAGAAAGCGCATTTTTAATAAATTGACTTCATTTCAATCAATATTATATGCCATTGATTTAAACAAAATAGAACGACAAATGAAATAATAAATAACTAAAAAATAACAAATTAAAATAGATAAATAAACGTTAGATAAAAATTAATTATATACGGATAGATATAAATAAGAGCACAAATCAATAACAACAAAAATCAATAACAACAAAAATCAATAACAACACAAATCAATAACAACACAAATCAATAACGACACAAATCAATAACAACACAGATCAATAACAACACAAATCAATAACAACACAAATCAATAACAGCACAAATCAATAACAACACAAATTAAAAACAACACAAATTAATAACAACACAAATCAATAACAACACAAATTAAAAACAACACAAATTAATAACAACACAAATCAATAACAACACAAATTAAAAACAACACAAATTAATAACAACACAAATCAATAACAACACAAATCAACAACAACACAAATCAATAAAAACACAAATCAATAGCAACACAAATCAATACAGAGCAATACAGATCAATACAAATCAATACAAATCAATACAGATCAATACAGAACCCACCTTGAACTCGATGATCCGAATATCCTGCTCATCGTCGTCGTCGTGCCCGACGATTTGACGCCCCTATCGCCATTACCTGTGACGTAAGCGAGTACGTCACTCTTCACAGCCAATAGATACGTGTCCTCACGATACAGTGACGTCATGTCTATGGAGGCGTCGTCATAGAGACGGTGACGTGGCGACGGCGATGACGTCATCGATTGAGAACGCACGAGCGTTGCCGAGCGACGTGTTGATGACGTGGAAGACATGATAGCCATCTGCCGCAGACAAAACAGGCGGTTAAAAGTTAAACAGCGAGCAACTGCAGCATTCAGCATGTATATATATTTATATATATATATATATATATATATATATATATGTATATATATTATAAATATTATATATATATATATATATATATATATATATATATATATATATCTTAGTGTGGAAATATAACGACATGGTACACACACACACACACACACACACACACACACACACACACACATATATATATATATATATATATATATATATATTCATGCATGCAGACGATTTAGTACTCTTAGCACCTACGGTGGCGGAACTTCAACGTATGGTATTGGTATGCTGTGCTGAGCTTGATGCAGTAAATCTGAAGCTTAATACAAATAAATCGTACTGTATTAGAATTGGCAAAAGATTTTTTGTTGATTGTCCAAATACACGTATACTGTATGTAGTGACAATGGTGTAATTGCTTGAGCTAAGGAAGCTAGATATCTTGGTATAGTTATTGAAAGCAGAAGACGATTTAAGGTATCCTTTACACGTGCTAAATATAAGTTTTATGCAGCTTTCAATGCACTATATTCTAAATTAGGCAGATTGCCTGATATAAATGTCCTATACATTTAATAGAATCAATAGCTGTGCCTAGTCTGTTATATGCTCTTGAAGCGCTAAATTTAAATAAATCGGAAATTAAGAGCTTAGAGTTTACTTCCAATAAGGCTTTATTTAAACTATTTCAGGTATCTAGTATGAATGATTTGCTGTTTTGCAAGAATATATTTAACATCCATGGAATAGAAGATAAATATCAGTTGAGAAAAGACAGATTTATGTCAACGCTGAAGACAATAAATAATATCAACTTACGCAATTTGGTTCATTGACAGAGCTCCTTACATGGATTTATGTATTTATTCGTTGTTTTTCTCTTGTGTGTTGTAATGTGCACCATGTTAGTTTGTCACTTTTGTACTGATTTGCTGCCTTTTAGTGAAATAGAGATTGATATATATATATATATATATATATATATATATATATATATATATATATAATTATATATATATAATTATAATTATATATATATATATATATATATATATATATATATATATAAGCAACAGTCAACGGTTCGTTTCAGGATGTGTAAAAGAACTTCGCTATTTTAAGCCTTAGGTTGATGACAAGATCGACACCTGTGGTAAAAGAAAGAAAACTAACGCTAAGCTTGACATTGGCTTTCACTAAGCTTTTCTGTTTGACTTCTCCTATTCACCCAATGTCCACGAACTGAGACCAACACGTAAACCTCCATTCCGCTAGTACTCTTCCTTGGACTGATTACCAGGATTTTGGAAAGCATCTTTTGTGGAACCCTCACTCTGCTCATCGGCTTTAACTAGGTTCCATAGTGCTCGATGTTGGCATGAACAACAGTAGCACTGTAATGGTATTGGTTTGGTTGTTGATGTTTTTGTTGTTATAATACACTTTCTTATCACTGAGGAAGGCAACGGAAAATCACCTCAGAAGCCACACTTTTCACAAGCTATAGGCTACTTAAGGTATGGATAAGGCATAAACTTTGTGAAGGGATTAACTTGTTGATCTAAGGAGTGCTCTTATGAAGCGAGAAAACAAATTCTGAGTAGGAATATGTACCTTAAACCTGCCACTTGGCAGTGCACTGAAGAGAGAAGAGAAATGCACAGAACGTATTAAGCAGCTTCGTAAGGCAGCTACAGTGAAAGCAACCAATATAAAACGCAAATAACTGATTTCCAACAAAATTGCCTCATGGAAAATATATAATGACTAAGGAGCACTTGTGTAACGCTAATAACAAATATTTTATCCACTTAAATTACTTCTCTATAATTTCCGTTTAGAATACTATACAAGAGCCAGTTGCCATTGGATACGAATAGATTCGTATTACAGCCGTAGTAGACAATTTCAAAGGAGAGGCATTAAGCAATTATTTCTCTGAAGGTTATATCAACTCATTTTACACCTGCATATAAACAATAGAACTCGCCTAAGGGTTTCAAATACTCAACAAGATAAAGATAAAGACAAACTGTCTAAAACAAACTCAGTATATAACGCGAGCTTTGATAAAGAATAATTTTCCTAGTCAATTTAAATATTTTAAAAGAATTTGCACATTTTCTTCACACCGTATATATTTCCTCTAGGAATACTTCTAACCTGATTTCTTTCAGGATATAGTCTTAGCCGGGTGTAGGGTGTTAAACGTCGCTTCAAAACATGAAATAAAATAAATAAAACATAGCCTCAGAAGCCTATGCCTACTATTCATGGCGCCTCGATACACTCGAGCTACCGTCGCAATGAGTAGTGGAATCTTATATTGTACAGTTTTCATCTTACAACGCACAATCGGATCTGCATCGCCTGTCAACTTTATTTCAGTTTCCGTAAGGACTTTATTTCAGTTTCCGTAAGGACTTAATTTCAGTTTCCATAAGGACTAAGAATGCGTGTCTATATACGGTACGTTTAAAATGAAGCTAATTAATAATAATTAATTAATTAGATAAGTTAACAACTATAGTTTCTATCAATCAACTAATTTGGTAATTGAGATTACTTCGACATATTAATAAAGCATTAGACTGCGCTTATTTTTATTATATTTAAGAAATTTACTTCTAACAAATGAAGGTGTTCTATTTGAAAAAATTAAAATTATTTCAGAAAACTACAAGACCACTTCTGTAAAATTATACTAATCGAAAAGAGAGTATGAATGCAAGTTATGAGCATCTGAACCTTACGTTAAACACGTGCAGCTTGCAATTTTATACTGTTATAGATCATAATTATAATATTTTTTGTTGGTACGCATGACAAATTCTTTGTATTTTTGCGAAGAAAAATGTAATAAATTTTGAAGTAGCTTTGTTATAGTAGCTCCAGTGTGTCTAGTCGTCTAGAAAAGTTTATATCTTACTACCTTGACGTTATATACGAGTTACCGTTTCTCAGCGAGTTGTCTGAACTCGTTTAAAGTGACAAGAACCCGTGTGATGCAAAATAATTATCAGACATACTTGGAACAAATCAATTTAAATTTGAATGTAGGCAGCGGTTTAGGGGGGCGGGTCGCAGGGTAACTCTGTTCCCCTAGCTTTCATTTTTCTGAGGTGCTTTCCCCTGCCATGAGCCTATACTAGAAACAAGGATATCTGTAAATACATACATAACAAGGGCCCGAAAAAAATCTGTCCGCTCTCAATTCCAACTTTAACCAATGAATGCAGGCATATTTCCAAAAGCAGAGCTGCTTTAAACAGGCGTGGTGAGGATTTGAACCTTGGTCCTACTGACGCGTACAGTCGACCATATACTGTAATAATCAGCCAATGGCTCAGGCAAAACCTTAAGTATGGATCAACCATCACTCATCCTTCTGGATATACCTCTGGATTAGGATACTCCATCGGTGGAAGAGCTCTATCAGTGGAAGAACTCTATCAGTGGAAGAACTCTATCAGTGGAAGAACTCTATCAGTGGAAGAACTCTATCAGTGGAAGAACTCTATCAGTGGAAGAACTCTATCAGTGGAAGAACTCTATCAGTGGTAGAACTCTATCAGTGAAAGAACTCTATCAGTGGTAGAGCTCTATCAGTGGAAGAGCTCTATCAGTGGTAGAACTCTATCAGTGGAAAAGTCTATCAGTGGTAGAACTCTATCAGTGGAAGGTTTACACACAGTTGACGGTTTAAAAGCCTCGTGACGCTCGAGTAAATATCCGCAAACCCTTTGATTCAGACTACCACCCCTCCCCATTCCCACATCTCTCACCCATTGCCCCCCCAGCCCTCCCGCCCCCGTGTCTCTTCGATTTTTCGAGGATTTTGTAGATCTAGAGTCAGGCTTCACAAGTCGAAGTGGTAAGAAAAACATCGACCGGTTTTCTGCTGATGTTGTTTTATACTAAAAACCCTGATAGAATACACAGATATAGGCTTAAATGTATCAATCAGTCAGTTAGTAAGTCAATCAGTCAATCAATCAGTCAATTAATTAATCAATCAATCAATCAATTAACCAATCAATCAAGCAAGCAATAAATAAATTAATCAATCAATCAACCATTAAATCAAGAAATCAATCAATAAGTCAACCGATCAGTAAACTAATAATTCAATAAAACAATCAATCAATCAAAGTAAATCAATAGAATTTAGCGATCGATTCCTAAAGATTCTCGTAACGAAACGTCAGGGTGGGGCTTGCTTTAGTTAATATAATTTAAAATCAATACTAATAATTAATAGTTATAATTGGTTGCTTTTCTCTCTCGCTGTAAGTGTGTTTCTCTATTCATCTATCCATTTATCCGACTGTTTGTCTCACTGTCCGTCTGTTTGTCTGTCAAAGTAAAGTAAACACGCATTATAGTGAAATGATCAACTATGTTGATATCTATCACTTTTTAAAACCACATGTTTACACCGTTAGGCAATTTAGTCCATTTTCCTTACAAAGAGTCCAGTGAATGTCCGAGATTGAGATTTTACTCTCAGATCAGCGAGGCCGGGATTCGAACCCGCGAGAGTTCAATTTACATCAGGATCAGTCATTTAAAACTTCATGACGTTACCGCTACGCTATTGAGACATTCAATTGTCCTTCTAATTGTCTGTCTGTTCGGGTGATTGTCTGTCTGTCTATCTATCTGTCTGTTTGACCGTCTGTCTTGTAGCCTACAGAAGATTGAAAAGTTTTTTTTTAAAATTTACATCAGTTCAAATTTGAACAAGTAAATTTGATATTCAAATTTCGAAGAGATTAAACCAGTGTGTAACCATTAGTGATGTGAATTTGTTTTTATCAATCGGTCTATCAAACAATTGCTCACTCTATAATCTTGGAAATGAGCATATCTAAATAAATAAATAAATAAATAATAAAGGCTTAACGTCCGTTTCCTCATCCAGGGATGATGTCAGGAACGTCCCCAACAGCACACATCACTAGAGATCAATTCACCCAGACCAATCTGCAAAAGAAATGTGCTGAGGAGAAGTAAGCTAAATAACTCAATGTGTAACAATTAACTAATAACTATTACCTAATAACTATTAAATAATAACTATTGACAATTAACTAATAACTATTACCTTGATTATACCAAAGCTTTCGACAAAGTTAGACACAGCAAATTGATAGATCTTCTTCATGAATTGGATATAGATGGCAAAGACATAAGAATTGTTAGGAATTTATACTGGAATCAAGAAGCTGCAAAGAGATATGATAGCGAGTATAGTAACTTTTGCAAAATTAAGAGAGGAGTAAGTCAAGGCTGTGTAATGTCACCAGATCTTTTTAACTTATATAGTGAAATTATAATGAGGAATATCAATGAAATAAAAGGGTTAGTAATTGGAGGATACAATCTTAATAATATACGTTATGCTGATGACATAGTTCTTAGTGCCGACCCGCGAGACAAACTTCAAGAAATGTTGGATATTGTAATATATCATAGTGAGGTTAGTGGATTATCTATAAATATGAAGAAAACAGAATGCATGACAGTTAGCAAACTAAAAATGCCACAGCCATGCTTAATCAATGTAAGAGGTCAAGATGTCAAACAAGTCGAATCAGTCATATATTTAGGGTCACTTATTCATCAAAATGGGAAATTACCCAAGGAAATAAGCAGAAGAATAGCCATCGCTAAGGAGGCATATAACAGAATGTCAAAGATTTTTAGAAGCCATAACTTATCAATTGATACCAAAACAGACTTCTTCAATGCTATATTCAACCAATATTGTTATATGGAAGTGAAGTATGGACAATCTCTTCTGTAATGGAATCGAAACTTGAGGCAACAGAGATCAGAGATGTGGTTCTATAGAAGAATGCTACGTATATCTTATAAAGACCACGTTAAAAATGAAGATGTTCTACAAAGAATGTCAACTTGTCGTGACCTTTTGAACCGAATACGACGACAACAGATGAAATTTTTCGGACACATTATGCGGAACAAAATAGTTTAAAATACCGTAGTGACAGGAATAATAGAAGGAAAAAGATGCAAGGGTAGACAGCGGATGACGTTTATTAAGAGTCTTAGCAAATGGATGCAGACATACAGTTAACTGAAACAGAGATGATCAGAGCAACAATGAACACAGACATATGGAGGAATATGACCATGACCGCCCAGGCACAGCACTTAGAGAAGAAGAAGATTACCTGATAACTATTAAATAATGACTATTACCTAATAACTATTAAATAATAACGATTACCTAATGACTATTACCTAAAAACTATTACATAATAACTATTAATTAATAACTATGAACTATTAGCTAATAACTCCTATCAATTAACTATCACTAATAACTAAAGGCGTTTGGTAACGCATGAAATTTTAGACGGCTGTTCTTGAATTCCATGGATCAATTCCCAGTAGAGCTCAACTGAGAGGGAAATTTCGGACATTCACAGGACCGGTAACATGGATAAGTTTGCTAAGCTGTCTAACGATTAAGAATGAGATATTAAAAGTGATAGATATCATCACGTATGATCAGTTCACTATAAATGTGTGTAAACACATACTCAGTCAATCAAACATTCATTCATCTAATTGTATTTTAATTACATATATAACTAAAACAAAATTAATTAAGTTAATTTTAAAATAAATTGAACTAAGAATAACGTATAATACGTTATCCTTAATTTAACTAACTGGAGCAAGTGGCGACGTCGGTAAGACGTCGGTACATACAAGCGCAAGGTCATCAAAGACTGCATATGTACCCTATCTAGTTGACAGCCAGCAATCACGCAAGAATAGCCAAACATATATGTACAATTGAAAATTAGCAAAACATACTAGCGAAAAAAGCAGGTAAGGTGAGGTAAGGTGAAGGAATGTGGTGGGGTGGCGGAGTTATTGAGGGAGAGGGGGATGAATAATATTCTGTGACAGTATTGGAGCAGTCAAATATTTCATACATCGAGCAGTCGATAGGCGCTGGGACGTGGGACATAAATTGCCCTTCCATTGTGTTCGGCTCATAGTCTCGTCTCGCTTCTTTTCCTTCTCGCTGTTAAACAGTCTTGCCACATCGGTTATTTGACTCTATCCCCAGACCATCGAACTCTTATGACCAGCATGGTCGGATCAGTATGTGCGGACACATACTGATCCAGCGGATCAGTATGTGTTTGAACCCCGCACATCCCCGGATCAGTATCAGTTTGAACCCCGCACATACTGATCCGCTGGATCAGTATGTGCGTGGTTCAAATCCTGGGCTCTCCCGTCACTGACATCCCTTTCGAGTGAGGAAATTGAAGTTAACCTTAGCCTTTGGCTTTTTTACAGCTAAACGCTAAGGCTGGTAAAGTTAAGGTTAACGTCAGTGTCCACACTCGAAAGCGATGTCAGTGACGGGAGAGCCCAGGATTTGAACCACGCACATACTGATCCAGCGGATCAGTATGTGCGGGGTTCAAACTGATACTGATCCGGGGATGTGCGGGGTTCAAACACATACTGATCCGCTGGATCAGTATGTGTCCGCACATACTGATCCGACCATGCTGGTCATAAGAGTTCGATGGTCTGGGGATAGAGTCAAATAACCGATGTGGCAAGACTGTTTAACAGCGAGAAGGAAAAGAAGCGAGACGAGACTATGAGCCGAACACAATGGAAGGGCAATTTATGTCCCACGTCCCAGCGCCTATCGACCGCTCGATGTATGAAATATTTGACTGCTCCAATTCTGTCACAGAATATTATTCATCCCCCTCTCCCTCAATAACTCCGCCACCCCACCACATTCCTTCACCTTACCTCACCTTACCTGCTTTTTTCGCTAGTATGTTTTGCTAATTTTCAATTGTACATGTATATTTGGCTATTCTTGCGTGATTGCTGGCTGTCAACTAGATAGGGTACATATGCAGTCTTTGATGACCTTGCGCTTGTATGTATATATTTGTATGTGTACTTCTATAACCATAGATATCTCTCTCTCTCTCCCTCACACACTTCACTGCAAAACTAAAAGTCACTCTCTTTTATAATTTAATGAAATACAGAAAGTCAGAGCACATATTCCGTTATATTCTGTTGCCACTTTAATATGGCTGGAGGGGAATATGGAACCAGTGGCAATGTGGTAAGATATTCGACCGCGGATCAGTATGAGCGGGGTTTAAATCCTGGGCTTGCCCTTCACTGACATCGCTTTCGAGTGAGGAAACTTACGTTAACATTGGTTTTTTTAAATAATGGACAAAAAATATCATTGATACTTTTTAGATTTAGTGCAGGTTTTAATGTATGCGCATCAATAAACTAAATAAAGTGCCGTCGGTCTGAGTTAATACTTGGATAGTGGACCACATTGGTATGCCTGGCGCTGACAACATTGAATACAGATCATGGGACAATGGGCCTGGCGCTGACAACATTGAATACAGATCATGGGACAATGGGAGGTTATTCATCTATCCGCGCTTGCTCGTTCTGCGTTTATTAATAATGAATGTCTAATAGCGTAGGGGTAACGTCATAAAGTTTTAAATGACAGATCCTGCGGTGAATTGAACTCTCGTGGGTTCGAATCCCAGCCGCGCTGATCTGAGAGTAAAATCTCGGACATTCACAGGACTGGTAACGGGAAAAATGGACCAAACTGCTGATCGGTTTAAACAAGTTTGTATTAAAAGTGATAGATATCAACATGGTTGATCATTTCACTCTAATGCGTGTTTAATTAAATTTCATTACTAATTACATTGTAGTTTCGCTATTTCCTTCTCTCTCCATGATCCTGGATAGAGTATGATATAAAATAGATACTTGTGGACTTATTTATGACGTTGTAAAGTATGGGAAGTGCCTATTTCTTACAGAGGTCTAGCTTCTATATCCATTGCGGCCTTTTGACTCAGGCTACTTGGTTCTTGTTATTTAGCGCATCTCTGGCAATTTGCAGAGATCGATCGGAACTATTGACAGAAAACACCTTCTTTTGGATTTATTTTATTAATTAAAGCTTTTCAGCACTGTACATTTTATAATCAAAACATTAACGGCACTTTCCATAACTTGTAATCGGCAACTTATTTCTAGATCTTGCACTGTTTTAATCTCGCTTTCTCTTGTGGTCTGTGTACTCAGTCGTCATCGTCTGGTGCTTTGGGGCCTGTTTGTGTAGAGTCTGTAAGAGACGTCCCTGACATTGCCTTATGACGAGTAACCGGACGTGAAATTTTTATTGATTGCTATTGATTAGTGTAAAATTTGCCATAAATTGTTCCCCAATTGAACAGAATTCCAAAGTTCACTGATCTCAGTTGAATACAATTATTATTATTCAAGGACTTCGACATTTATGAACTGAAGTCCTTTCAATAAGACTCCACAGATTTTCTATTCGTCGCCCTGCTTTCAATAACAAATAAACGAGGCGCAAAGGCGGAGATTAATTCTGCAAATTTCTTCCACCGCGCCTGCCGGATGTTTAAAGAAATTAGTAGAGCGAGAGAGAGAGAGAGAGAGAGAGAGAGAGAGAGAGCGAGAGAGAGATATAGTGAGAGCGATAGTGAGAGAGAGAGAGTGAGAGAGAGAGAGAGTAAAAGAGAAATAGAGGAAGAGAGCGAGAGAGAGAGAGAGAAGAAAAGAGCTAAAGAGAGATCGAGAGAGAGAGAGAGAGAGCGAGACAGAGAGAGAGAGAGAGAGCGAGAGTAAAAGAGATATAGAGAGGAAGAGAGCGAGAGAGAGAGAGAGAGTAAAAGAGAAAGAGGGCGGAAGAGAGAGAGAGAGAGAGAGAGAGAATGACACGTAGTTTTATGACAGACTGGAATGGTTACACAAGTAAAACCTATTGTCGCAGAAGGGTAAATTATAGAAACCAGAAAACTGACTCCAGCTTTCCATACCAAAACTCCACACGTATCTCGATCACTCCAACCCTAGTAAACTTGTGAAGTCATGGGTGGTCATACAAATCATCAACCCTAATTAGCTAAACTGAAAATATAAGTTTATAAAACATCCGAACTTTTAGATTAGCATGTGGATTTAAATCATATTTTGTGTAGAAATCTCGTCTAGACCTTGTGTAGAAAATGCAATTTTATTACAAAATATCAGTTGATCAAGAGTCTATATTCTTCAACTTTCTCAAAATTTATGGAAGTTTGTCTGAAACTATTGGTGCATGAACTGCAAGAAACTGCGGAATAAAGTTCAATTTCTATGTTTAATTACATCAATCAACATAGTCGCGCTTTAGAAAACTGTGATTGTTACTGAATTTGGTCTTTGTAATAGCTTTAATACGGGAACAAAATCATCATCATTATCGTCTTTCCTACCATTCCCCTTCTCTACCCTCCCATCCTCTCTCTTACTGCACTGCATACTGGCATGTATGGTACATAACGCCTCCACTCTTCTCTGTCTTACGCTCTCTTCTTAATATCCACATATGAGTGGGTCTTTAAATCATCTAACATACCTAATCTCGGCCTGCCTCTGTCTCTTTTTCCTTCCATTCTACATTCTATGACCACTTTTAATAGACCTTCCCACCTTAGAATGTGTCCCATCCAACTCTTCTTCCTATTTCTTAACACATTTATCAACTGTCTATCTGTACCAACTCTCTCCAGAACTCCCCCGTCCTATACGCCTCATAAACTTAAGTATCCGAAAGAATATTTCCTAATAATATTTCAAACAATGCTTTATGAAGCCATTCAAAATCCCTTAAGAACCCCTTAACCCCCAATCTCATACCTCTCCCCTACCATCTCATCCTATACGCCTCATAAACTTAAATAGCATAAAGAAACTATATTCCAGTCCTAACTAAGTACAGTTCTAATTACTGCATGGTAATTTACATACTTGTGACTTACCAGTAAATTACTGTTACCTTAATCTTTGTGACGGTAGCTCGAATTGTCGAGTCGTCTTGACGAGAAGCCTTGTGCTTCTGAACCTTGACGTTAAACACACTACAACCTATATTCCATTGCGGTTCAATCCCTCACACCTCCCTAGAATCAAGAATACGGCGAAGCACTCGGCTAGCTGGAATATAATTCAATATCTCTCGGTCGTTTATATGAAGTGGTCTCTGGTACCGCTCCTGCCTAACTTGTCGCCTTCAAGAATGAATGACGTAAGCGTATCGACCGCTTTGACGTCGGTTTCTTCCGTCATTGATGTCAGAGGCTTTAGGAATTTTTATGAAATGGTCGGATGGCGAAATGGGTAAAAAAGCTAATGTTTAACGTCAGTTTTCTCACTCAAAAGCGATGTTAGTAACCGCCGAGCCCATGATTTGAACCCCGCACATACTGATCCGCGATCGAGTATCTTACAGACATCGCCACTGGCTCCAGCCAGTATTTTTATGAATTTCTATGAAATGGTTAGATGGTCGAATGGATAGCATACTTGCCGGAGAAGTAGGAGGCCATCGGTTCGAATCTTAGCCAGTCTCTGACAGTGTCTCTTGTGATATGGAAATAGACGTTAAATTTAGCTTTATAGCTTTCTTCATCCTTATATATTGTCAGACTTTATATATTGTCTTCCTCTTTATATATTGCTATTTATATATCTTTATATATTGTCTTCCTCTTTTTGTATTGTCAGAACGCAAATTACTGATTAATTATTTACTTACTAATAAGATCTTGTTAATTAATTACTGAATTAATTTTATGAATATTTCTTTTCTTCAATATTCCTTCAGCTGAATGCCTGCTTCTTAAATATTTAAAATATCACTGACTGAAAACACTGACCAAGAATTACTGATGAAGATTACTGACTGAAATTACATAAAATATAGCAAGAAAACAATGAAAGTCCACGTCACATGCGCGCTAAGTTTAAGTCGCTTTCATTCCGTTATGTTAACTTGAAATCATAGAGAAAACACCAAATAACACGACATAACAAGAGAGAACACAAGATAACAATAAGATAACAGCGAGAAAACACGAGATAACTGCGAGATAGCATCGAGAAAACACGAGAAAACTGCGAGATAACATGAGAAAACACGAGATAACAATGAGAAAACATGAGAGAACGCGAGATAACTGCGAGATAACAAAGAGATAACACAAGGATAAAGCACAAGGAGATTGAGAGGAGATTTAGCGCACTTAGTTAAGCTGCGTGTCAATTGAACTAAATAAAGCAACGTTGCGCGCGGTTAGTCCTTTGTGGGTGACCACTTTTCAACACTCAGTGTCGACAGCTGACATGTAAATAATTCCCTGGTTGTTGGAGGTTATTCTTAAATCTGCACCGGCTGCTATTGAAGCGCCAACAAAAGGCAACGGTTACTAACGATCGTGGAGAGAAAGGAGGAAACAACGAAAAACTACAAAAAGGCACATGCGGTATGTCATATGTAATTATACGAAATAAAAAATAACACAACGAGCAAACGAGATCTAACACAACGATCAGAACAATTACTTAATGGTCGTACTGAATCTCTCTCTCTCGCTCTCTCTCTCTCTCTCTCTCTCTCTCTCTCTCTCTCTCTCTTCAGTGCACTGCCATGTGGCAGGTTCAAGGTACATATTCATACTCAAAGACTGCTTTCTCGCTCCATAAAAGCACTCCTTAGATAAACAAGTTAATCCCTTCGCAAAGACTATACATTTCCATACCTTATGTAGCCTATAGCTTGGGAAAAGTATGGCTTCTGAGGTGGATTCCCGTTGCCTTCCTCAGCGTACTGAATCAATAACTTGAAATTATCATAAAAACCCTTTGAGGAGAAATCAATAGGAAAATTCGACCGTTTGAGTTTTAGATTAAAACTGCACATGTCTACGTTAAATGAGGCGGTTAATTCGATAATTTCCGTTTCGTTATTCGAACTTTCTCAATTTCGCTGGCTCTGTGAACTATCTGAACTTGTAGTGAGATTCATGAACTTTGTGAACTTTTAGAATGTCTTAATAGCGTAAGGGTAACGTAAAGCAATTTTAAATGACAGATCCTGAGGTGAATTGAACTCTCGCGGGTTCTAATCTCCGCGCTGATCTGAGAGTAAAATCTCGGACTGGTTACACAGAAAATGGTCTAAATTGCCAAAGGGTTCAAACATGTGGTATTAAAAGTGATAAATGTCAACATAGTTGATCATTTCACTATAATATGTGTGTTTACTTTTTCTGTACATCATAAGGTGTGTAAATAACAGCACTAATCGTTTAAAAGAGCTCCAGTTTGGGAGAGTTCACTGGAAGTCATTACTGATAGATTACTTTGAACGTTCACTGAAAAAATTGTTAAATTAATGTTAAGTAATATATTAGCTGCCAATTAGTTGGGAGAGTTTTAGTGCTGAAATCATCCATTGGCCGATTTGAAAACAAATTGAGCGCTATAGAAAATTGTAATCTCCTATTGAAGACTATTATGTTGCCTTTTTATATTTTATATATATATATATATATATATATATATATATATAAAGCCAACAATCTGCAATATATATATACATGTATATACATGTACATGTATATAGGCCTATATAATGTTATATATATATATATATATATATATATATATATATATACAGTATATATAAGCTGATAAAGTTAATATTTACGTCACTTTCCACACTCGAAAACCACGTCAGTGACGGACGAGCCCAGGATTTGAATCCAGCACATACTGATCTAGCAATACATACTAGCAATTATATAAAAGTATATACATATATACATAAATATATATATATATATATATATATATATATACGTATATATATATATACCTATATACAGCTATATATTCTTGTACCCACTTACAAACATACGGAGTTCACAGACAAATTAATAATAAATTCATATAATAATAATAGCAATTAGAGTGTTACAGTCATCAATGACAACATCGAGCACTATTGAGACAAAATTAAGCCGGCGAGCAAAAAAAGAAGGTCCAAAAACGGTGCAAATTCTAAAATCCAGAAATTCAGTCCAAAGTAATAAGAGTTGAAGAAAAGGTGGTTTGGGCGCAGGTCGCTGCTCATGGACACTGGATGGAAAAGCAATTATATAAATGTATATATATAAATACATAAATATATATATATATCTATATACATATACATAAATATATACATATATATATATATATATATATATATATATATATATATATATATATATATATATATATATATATATATATATATTATTGACTTAATTACCGAAGCACTGCCGCAATAATACGAAGCCGAAACAAAGAAACCCACTACAATTGGAAACAATAACGTTAGGACTGACTGACTGACCGGATTTATTGATTATTTGACGGTTCACTTAGCCACTGGATTGGAATTGTTTCCTCTAGATTCCCCAGGGATAGGGAATGCACCGGATTGATTTTCCTCCAGTGTTCCAGTCAATCAGTGTTCGGCAATTATTTGCCAGTGGTTCCTAGTAATCGCAGTGGATTTTCTCCATATAAATCATCTTCCAGTTCAATGGAAAAGTAGGAGTATGCAAGATCTGAGAGCTTGGAAAAGCGTTTTAATGTTAAGAAAATCTATGAAATATTTCATAGTAATCAGTGCCAGTAAATACTGCGAAATACATTAAAATTACTAATAGTAGTCAGCACTTACAAGAACTAAGAAATAGTTAAATAGTACTCTAATAGGTAATATTATGTACTAAGAAATAGTTAATTGTAGTACGTATTAATGCGTACAACTTACAAGGGAATACTTAATATTCATTTTAGTGTTAATATGCACTACGAAATACTGAATTTTAAGCAGCACTAGTAGGCACCAGCAAACACTTATTAAGCAAAGTTGTTCTTCTTCTTCAGTGCACTGCCAAGTGACAGGTTCAAGGTACATTTTCATACTCAAAGTCTGCTTTCTCGCTACATAAGAGCAAATAATCCCTTCACAAAGTCTATGCCTTATCCATACCTTATGAAAACATCGAGCGTGGAATATTTGTTCGCTGTTTAGTTTTACAATAGCGATAAAGGAAAGAAACAGGAGGCTAACTGACGAGATATAATTAATATATGGTCAGTGTTGTATTGATATCTAATTAATGACGTCCGATTCTAATGAATTAATAGTCGAATCTGCTTCTGACAAGACGGTTTTACTAATGCTAAATCTAAACATCTAAAATTATATCCAGACGGTAGTTAATCAACTATAAGCAACTAAAATCAACTATTGGTAATCAAGCGTGTATATGAATATATATATATATATATATACATATATATATATATATATATATATATATATATATATATATATATATATGTATATACATATATATATAGATAGATAGATAGATAGATAGATAGATAGATAGTATATACATTTATATATATATATATATATATATATATATAAAGCAGCATAATTATACTGACAAACAGAATTAAACACTGTGCCATTGTAAACGGCGCAAAGCGCCCTGTCTAGTTGATCACCCAGCTGGATAACGTAAAATATTCACCCAACCCCAAAACACTAGCGAAATATGCTTCTTTCTCTTTCTCTCTCTCTCTCTCTCTCTCTCTTAGTGCACTGCCTACTGGCAGGTCCATGGTATACAACGCCTCCAATGCTTCTTTCGTGCTAGTAATAATCAATCGAAAACTCTTCCAAAAATTTGAGTGGAACGTGAGGGTTAGGAAAGAATAAGAAAATGGCGAAGGACCATAGATCTCGTGTGACATGATTAATTGTCGCAGATGACTGGTTAAAGTGACAGGAGCACGCATTGCGTTGTGTCCCATTCTGGGTTTAAACTGTCGTCCATGACAGCCTCCGTGGCACCAGGACTCTAGTCGAAGACTACGGAATAAGATCGATCGCTCCGGGGCATGTAGTACAAGAAGCTAGATGTTGTCTTGAATGTGGCGTATATGAGAACGTGGAGCATATATTAACTGGATTTGTTGCATGTAGTGTGGTACATTTAGCAACCTTAGATAATCAATGAAAGATAATAATATAATAATAATAGTAATAACCTCTGACAATTCTATAGCGGTGTCATGGCCAGTGTCTGGTCTTCGAGACGGCTTTAAATGTTTCTGGCAGAATATTATTAATCATTTCCATGGTTAATCATATATTTCTATTTGAAAGAAGAATAGAATGTGGTAATATAGAGCGAGCCTATGTCTCATTCATTCAATGTTGTGCAGTATTTTAAAGAAAGCAATAATTGAATGTTCGTCATTCAGTAGGTTACAGTGTACGACTATTGACAGTCGCGGGCCCAGATTTGGGGGGGGGAGTACGGGGGTCCGCCCCCTCCTAGCCCGCCGAACAAAAATATAAAAATTACATTAACGTTTTGTTCTTTTTATGGTGTCTCTCTCACTCTCCTAGTGCACTGCCTAATGGCAAGTCCATGGTATATAACACCTCCACTCATCTCAATCTACCGTCCTTCTCTTCATGCCCACATAGAGTATCTTTAAATCAACTATAACTAACATGACCGCGTATCAGTATGTGCGGAGTTCAAATCCTGGGCTCTCCCGTCACTGACATTGCTTTCGAGTGAGGAAACTGACGTTAACCTTACCTTTACCAGCTTTTTTAAAATGAAATTTCATGAAGAAATCATGAAGGCGCTCTCTCTGGGGTATAAATAAATAAATAAATAATATAATATAAATAATACTTATAATATAATTTTTATAGAGGCGTTATATCATGGACCTTAAGGAAGGAAGATATTAGGAAACCGGAGGCATTGGAAATGTGGATTTGAAGAAGAATGGAGAGGATTAGCGGGACTCAAAAGGTTAGAAAAGAGGAAGTCCTGGAGAGAGTTGGTACAGATAGACAGTTGATAAATGTATTAAGAAATAGGAAGAAGAGATGGATAGGACACATTCTAAGGGGGAAGGTCTATTAAAAGAGGTCATAGAAGGTAGAATGGAAGGAAAGAGAGGCATGGGCAGGCCGAGATTAGGTATGTTAGATGATTTAAAGACCCACTCATATGTGGAAATGAAGAGGAAGGCGGAAGACAGAGAAGAGTGGAGGCGTTTTATACCATGGTCCTGCCAGTAGGCAGTGCACTAAGAGAGAGACAATTTTTATATACAGAGAGATAAAGCCCCGACAAAATTCACATTTTAATTTGACGATTACTTCAGATTTAAAGGGCTTGGATTGCAATGGATTAGTTCAATGGATTAGTTCAATGGATTAGTTCAATGGATTAGGAATGGATTTTGATTAAAATTTATTAGGAATGGAGTTAACTGGAGTTGCTGAGTTGGTGATCAATTTGTCAGTCACAATTTTTGTAAGATTTCATTCAGTTTCACCGACATTTCAAGGTATTCCGAACAAGAAAATAGAATCATTTATGTCATCATATTAATTATATCATTTGAAATATGAGATCGAGTTAAGCAAAAATACTCTGAAAGATATTCACGTTAATAAAGAAATTCAAAATAAATGAAAAAGAAAGCTTCAAAAAATACGGTATTTTAAACCTCAAATTGCAATTCACTTACCTCATAAATCCCGTATCGATAGAGGAAGATTTCGAATCCTTAATCCTATTACATCCTTTTTACTGATATTCCTGAACCTCATATAGCTAGATTCTCATCAAACAAGCCGGTACTATTAGAAATCCTTTCATTATTTTAATTTATTATTTCACTTACTTTCAAGTTATCGACTACAAATAGAAATAGCGTAGTTGAAAGCTTCTCATTTTATTGCTATCGTAAAGTTTAAATAGAAAATTAGCATTGCTGACAATCGTTAAGATGAATTATTCAACTCGTATGAAATCCAAGAACAGTCGACGAGTCGAGAGGCTTGTAATCTCAAGGCATTCAATTAATCCCCGGACCTCTCTAATCCACTTCCACTTCTGTATCCATTCCTAATACGCGGCACTATCCAACTCTCTACCTCTCACTCTCTCCGTGTTTCTCTCTCTGTCACTCTCTTTCTCTCTCTCGTCTCTTGTCTGTGTTGTCTCTCACTCTCGCTCTCTCTCTCTCTCTCTCTCTCTCTCTCTTTCGCTCTGTCTGTCTGTCTGTTTGTCTTCTCTCTCTCTCTCTCTCTCTCTCTCTCTCTCTCTATATATATATATATATATATATATATATATATATATAGATATACTATATATATATATATATATATCATAGATATATATATATATATATATATATATATATATCGTTCTCTCTCTATGTTGTCTCTCTCTCTCTCGCTTTGTCTCTTTCTGTCTCTCTCTGTCTCTCTCTGTCTCTCTCTCTCTCTCTCTCTCTCTCTCTCTCTCTCTCTCTGTCCACGTTCTCTCTCTCCCTCTGTTTCTCTCTCTCTCTCTCTTTCTCTATCTCTCGGTGCTTCTCTGTTTTAGTTCTCTTTATCATTTAACAAAAATATTGAACTAATTAACTTCAATTTATTTCGGACATTGAAGAGTTAACGATTACCTTAAAATATAAATCAATTAAAAGAAAATATCTCAGGAATACAACACACAGCATACAAATCAATATAACTTAGAACTTCCGATATCAGTAATAATAATAATAATAATAATAATAATAATAATAATAGAGGTTTAACGTCCGTTTCCTCATACAAGGATGATGCCAGGGACGTAGAATATTAATGTTTATCTGCAATTAATACTATCTTCCGTTTTCCTGTTCATGTCCACAACGAGTGGATCTTTAAATCATCTAACGCGATATACCATTATTCTTGGGGTGATTCTGCATATGATGAGGTGGGCCCCTATGTCTTCCTCAGCTTCGACTAACATTTTATTGGCAGGGGCGTCATACCCTAAGAAAACAATCCTGTTTACCCTAAAAAATTAATATAATATTGATATTCTATGGATGATATATATATATATATATATATATATATATATATATATATTTATATATGAGAGAGAGAGAGAGTGAGTGAGAGAGAGAGAGAGAGAGAGAGAGAAAGAGATAGATAGAGTTTATGGGTGATTAAAAAGTGTAGATATAAAATTTAAAAAACACTAGGTTCAAGCCATTCCATCTCCCCCCGCACCCCTTCTAACCCCTGGAGAAATTTGTTTACAATTTCACCGCAATCGTTAAATCGTTCTCGTTAAAAATTAATTCCTAATTAATTATTTAAAATTTCCTAATCATTGGAATCAGTCGCGTTTTGTCCTTTTCCGTAGGCAAAGATCTAAATATCGAATAACTTACCGACATCGCCACTGGTCTGGATCCAGTGACGATGTCGGTAAGATAGGCCTACTCGACCGCGGATCAGTAAGTGCGGGGTTCAAATCCTGGCTTTCCCGTCACTGACATCACTTTCGAGTGAGGTAACTGACGTTAACATTAGCTTCTAAAGAAATATAAAAGTATCGATGGGACAAAAACTACAAAAATGAACTAATTACAAATCTGTGAAACATTTCGACTGCGGAGCAATATGTGCGTGGTTCGAACTCTGGGATGACCAGTTGCGTATGCCTTTACTGTAATGAAACGGGCGTTAAATCGACTCCGATGTGTACAACTGAGAGTTCAGATGAAAACGGTCAAATAGATATGCAACAATAACAACAACAACAATACGATTAGAGTGCTACTGTAACCCATGACAATATCGAGCACTGTGGCACCAAATCAAAACTAATGAGCAGAGTGACAGGTCCATAACGGTGCGAGCCGAAATCTGGATAATCAATCCAAGGAAGGATAGCAGCGGCATGGAGTAAGGAAGCAATGATGTTGTTTACAAGATCTCGTAATGTCTCACTCATTCAAGAGCACACGCTCGTCGTCAAAAAGGGGCGGAGTTTAGCCACATTGTAAAGAAATCACTTCAGCAAAACGAAGTTAAGCAACGTCTGGATCGGTTGTTAATTGGATTTGTGTACATTTATAGTATAAATGGAAAGTGTGTTTCTAAATAAGGCTCAATTTCGAAATAAAGATGTTTATTAAATAAATAAGAAAAAATAAATAAAATTAAAAACAATTAATAAAATTAAGTTAGTTTAATTAAGTCAAGATCGAATTTGCGCTGTTTTAGGTCAACGTAACATAGCATAAAACAATTTGAGTGCTACTGTCATCAATGACAACATCGACAACTATTGAGACAAAATCAACCGGCGAGCAAAAAGAAGGTCCAAAAACGGTTCAAATTCCAAAATCCAGAAAATCAGTCCAAAGTAAAGGGAATTAAAGATTACTCACAAACTGCATAAAACGGAAACTATAAAAATGAACTTTCAAACCTGTCTAGAAGCTCGTTTTGTTCATAACATGCCTTTAGTAAAATTATTTATTTATGTATTTATTATATTGTTAAAAATAACTTTTTGTAAGTGCTTTTTAAAATCTCACGATCACTAATATCAGAAAACTCCATGCCTGGCTGCTTTATAATGGACTCGCCATTTAATCGACTTCGAGAGGTTGTAGTATGTTTAACGTCAAGGTTCAGAAGCACAATTAAGGCTTCTGTTCAAGACGATTCGACATATACGAGATACTGTCACATATATATTGCGTTAAAAGTAAGTTAATACGTACGAACTATAAAGTAACGGCATTCGATCGTTTCGCTAAGCAACTACTTCCAGGTAGGTAGTTAGCATAATTATGAATTTATTAGCATACAAAAAGGGGTGTGTAACATGGATTAAGAATTTTAATCTCATCTTGATTTCTAGTAAAAATTTTATTCTCTTACTAATGTAATAATATCCTACCACATTAGATTTTCTAAAGTAGTTCTTATTGGGATTTCTTAATGTAATATAAAATTCCTACTACTTAAATTTCTATAATTTTACAATAATAATCAATTTTGGGATTGCAAATTCCCTTTTACTGTAATAGCTTTAACAAACTAGTAATCATTTACTGCAATTACACAGTTTCACTACTATTTCGTAGTGATTAATTAAACTTTAAAGCAGTAGGCTATCTCTCTACGGAGTTAGGCTGCATTAGTCTACGGTCTAAATTGATCAAACAATAAAGAATTGACTGAAGAGCTAGGGGACCCAGGGTAGACTAGGCTCTCCGAGTCTTCCTACTTATTGATTACTCCAGTTCCGTGCTTTCCAGTGACCGTCGTTCCGGTATAGGCAGGAACACACATCAAGTGATTGGGTGAGAGAGAGAGAGAGAGAGAAAGAGAGAGAGAGAAAGAGAGGGCGAGAGAGAGAATGAGAGTGAACGAAATAGAAGAAGAGAGTGTGCGCTAAAAAAGTAAGAGAAAGAGAGAGAGAGAGAGACAGAGAGAGAGAGAGAGAGAGAGAGAGAGAGACAGGGAGAGAGAGAGAGAGAGAGAGATTGAGAGGGGGGGTGGGTGGAAGAGAGATAGAGAGAGAAAGTGCGAAAGATAAAGATATACGAGACATATAAGGAAACCAATAATAATAGATATTTAACGTCAGTTTTCTTATACAAGGATGATGTCAGGTACGTCCTCAGCATTTGTCATTACAAATCTATTCAGACAACGATTAAAAAAGACATTTGCTGAAGAGAGAAAGCGAGAGAGAAAGAGAGAGAGAGAGAGAGAGAGAGAGAGTGAGCGGGTGAGTGAGTGAGTGAGTGAGTGAGTGAGTGAGTGAGTGAGTGAGTGAGTGAGTGAGTGAGTGAGTGAGTGAGTGAGTGAGTGAGTGAGTGAGTGAGTGAGTGAGTGTGAGTGAGTGAGTGAGTGAGTGAGTGAGTGAGTGAGTGAGTGAGTGAGTGAGTGAGTGAGTGAGTGAGTGAGTGAGTGAGTGAGTGAGTGAGTGAGTGAGTGAGTGAGTGAGTGAGGGAGTGAGTGAGTGAGGGAGTGAGTGAGTGAGTGAGTGAGTGAGTGAGTGAGTGAGTGAGTGAGTGAGTGAGTGAGTGAGTGAGTGAGTGAGTGAGTGAGTGAGTGAGTGAGTGAGTGAGTGAGTGAGTGAGTGAGTGAGTGAGTGAGTGAGTGAGTGGAAAATTGGACACCACAGATCTATGCCAGTATACTGGGTATACCATAAGTGACAGCTAAAATTGCGAATGTAGCCGTGACAAACGACACAAATACGACCCGGTATTGGACACACGACACGAGCTATTCCAAGGACACTCCACTGACATACGACACGAGTTATTCCAAGGACACACCACTGACACACGACACAAGCTATTCCAAGGACACACCACTGACACACGACACGAGCTATTCCAAGGACACACCACTGACACACGACACGAGCTATTCCAAAGACACTCCACTGACACACGACACGAGCTATTCCAAGGACACACCACTGACACACGACACGAGCTATTCCAAGGACACACCACTGACACACGACACGAGCTATTCCAAGGACACCCAACTGACACACGACACGAGGTATTCCAAGGACACACCAGTGACACATGACACGAGGTATTCCAAGGACACACCAGTGACACACGACACGAGCTATTCCAAGGACAGCCAACTGACACACGACACGAGGTATTCCAAGGACACACCAGTGACACACGACACGAGCTATTCTAAGGACAGCCAACTGACACACGACACGAGCTATTCCAGGGACACGCCGCTGGGGACACGTATTAACTTTAACGCCAGCGTGTCAGTGAAGCGTTTAGCGTCCTTGGATTTTAATCGCCTGCCGTCAGATGGCGTCTAATGAAAACTGATGGGAATATGTCGGATATGACAGGTCAAGCAGAATACGAATGACAATGCTTCTGATCGCATTATTACACGCCAATAACTTCGTGAGGTCACTACAGCTTCGAACGTAACTTCTAAAACCTCCCAAACCTTGTTTAACGTCGATTTTCTAGCTCGAGAGGGAAAATGTCAATGAAATGGCGACTGAATTCTCGCTTAGTCTGAACCCGTTCCTACCGATCAACGTTTGAAAAATTTACAGTTCTGTTCAATCCATTAATGAGACTCTTACTAAGTATGTATAGCGTGATGTAACCAGTAGATATAACCCGTGTTGTGTCCCGGTTGATGAAGAATAGACTAAAAGTGAACCGCACGTGTCGTAGAAGGCGACAAAGCACTAACCCACGTCAGAAATGGCGTTCGGTTGGTGGGCTCCTAGGCTCCAATCATCATCAAAATCTTCCTTTGAATCCCAGTTTAACTAGGGTCGGGATACGACTAGACTGTCTCAAATCCTCTCAGTCCTACACCACATCACCAGTCAATCTCTATTTGAGACTTTTCCATTCGTTTAAATTTTGGTAGCAATTTCTAGAGCCTAGGCGCTCACCAACCGAGGGCCCTTTCTGACGTCGGTATAGATCTTAGTGCTTTAGGCGCCTTCTGCGACACGTGCAGTCACTGGTTGGTCAATTCTTCAAACAACCCGGACACAACACGGGGAACTCCTATATGCTTCAAAATTGCTAAAAATAGTAATCCCTACCCTAGTTAAACTGGAATTCAATGGAAGATGACGATGTGTTATCATACATAGCAAGAGTGTTTTATGGCGCAAATTTCTAATTTTTTTCAATTTTTTAAAAAATTTTCTTGACATTGTTTTCAAGAGGATCAATCAAGAGTACCCTAATTCTGTACCCACGGAGGCTGAATTAGTCCTTCAAATCTGTTGACTATGAGTCTACAGCTCAACAAAGCTATTGTAATTACTGAGGATCAAATGCGTAGAAAGCTTAATTAATTGGTTGGATCATGAAGCCGCAAATAATTAATTAGTTAAGAATTCAGGGGTATTATTAATTAATTAGTAAATACTCAATTAATTAATATTAATTGTAGCAAGAACAGGATTTGACTTTTTTGATACATTGTCTCTCTATTGCTGCATATTTAACGCTTATTAGGCCCGTATTATAGTAATTGTCAAATTTATGCAATTTTTGCAAACTTTAAATCTCTTAATATTAGGCTAAAATGTCCCTTTTAAGTTACGAACCTCTGAAATCTAAATATAAGATTTTTGCATAGAAACCCTCATCTAAACCGAGGTAACGCTTCACAATTATAGCTGCCACATAATTTTCAGACCTTGCTGACCGAGAATGACCTCAAATTGAATGAGAAATGAGAACGATAGGCAGATTTCAACCGCTTTTCTTCCATGAAAGTACTCTATAATTCTTATCTGAAAAAGCAAAAAGTAAGATTATAATTTTCTCCAATTTAATTAATTTCTTTGTTTATTGCACGCTTTTCGAGTGTATGTAATTTTTCGTGTTCTTTTGGTTTTTTTGGTTGGGTTTTTTTTGGTTGGTTTTTTTTTGGCTGGGTTTTTTTTGGTTGGGTTTTTTTTATTGGGTTTTTATGGTTGGTTTTTTTTTGGTTGGGTTTTTTTTGGTTGAGTTTTTTTTGGTTGGGTTTAGGGATTATTGTTAGGGGTTAGGGTTAAGGCTCGATCAAGGTAAGTGAGTTGGTATAAAACGTTTGATTTGTGTATTTAACTGGTACTGGCGAAATACGGATGATCTTTTTCTGAGTGATTTAAGCGCAAGTCTCTTGCAGAGCCACTGGTTCTATCCCGTCGATATTGCCAGTTCTATTCGGAGATAATCTCGCTGGCTTTTGTCGTCTCGTCCAAGGCGGGTTGTCGCAGGCAGCGAGGCCTTGATGTTCTATTTATCGGCTTTTGACGAGTTTTCTACGAACGATCGACCGCCGGCCGCGGTGTAGTTTTAAAGCAAAGCTTTCATAGAGTAGTCGTCCTAATAGAGTGGTCGTCCTAATAGAGTAGTCGTCCTAATGGAGTGGTCGTCCTAATAGAGTGGTCGTCCTAATAGAGTGGTCGTCCTAATAGAGTAGTCGTCCTAATAGAGTGGTCGTCCTAATAGAGTGGTCGTCCTACTAGAGTGGTCGTCCTAATAGAGTAGTCCTAATAGAGTGGTCGTCCTAATAGAGTAATCCTAATAGAGTGGTCGTCCTAATAGAGTAGTCCTAATAGAGTGGTCGCCTAATTGTAGTTCAAATGTGTTTAATTTTGTTCTCTTGGGATCTGTAATTGTAAAGTCACATATTGATAGAGGTATGGCCCGGAACTTAAAATATTCGCTAGTGTCTATTTTTTTTAGTCATCAAGTGTACATATTTCTCCATAAATAACTGAATTTCGTTCGACTTTAGTGTGAGACTAAATTGAAGAAGGCTAAAATAGCAAAACTGTTTTAACTTCTTCTCCAACTGAATGAAGACTGTTACACTGACGCTGTAAATCACCCATCTGCCCTCCGGAAAGAAGCTCTAACTGTTCAAATTGAGCTCAAGAAAAATTAACATTGGAAATTGGCCTAAAAGCCAAAAAAGCTAATGTTAACGTCAGTTTCCTCACTCGAAAGAGATGTCAGTGACGGGCGAGCCCAGTATTTGAACCCCGCACATACTGATCCACGGTCGAATATCTTACCGACATCGCCATTAGTTCCAACCATTGTCGAATAATTCAATCAATCAATAAATCAGCCATACAATCAATACTGCTATTTGGAAGAACAAACGCAAGCCCCTAAATAAATTTTTTTTTCAAAACTAACATTCAATTGAACTTCAGGTCCTTGGATTGGCTTTCTGGATTTTGAAATTTGCACAATTTTGGATCTCCTTTCTACTAACCGGCTTCGATTTGTCTCTGTAGTTCTCGATGTTGTCATGGATGACTGTAGCACTCTTAAGTCTTCTGCTTGTTGTTGTTGTTGTTGTTGCTGTTGTTGTCAGAGGTTTCGAAAGTTCAGAATGGTTATAATAACAACCGGAGAATAGGTGCTTTTCTTGTTCAATCATATTTTTTTAAAGTTTGGCCGATGCTGGTATTTTTCTACATACTTTGTAGGTAGAAATTTCTAAAGTTGATTTTAATTAACGGTTATTAATTGCGACATTAACATTAATTTAAAAACAAACGTCACGAGATTCTAAAGTTAGACTTTTCAGAATATAGAGAGATATAATATAATACATAAGATATAGATATAGCTCTCCCTGTTGTAGTCTCTTTCTCTCTCTCTCTCTCTCTCTCTATACATATATATATATATATATATATATATATATATATATATATATATATATATATATACAGACTGGGGCAAAAAAAATAATCCCCTAGTGAAATTTCAATAACTTCAACAAAACTCATAATATTAGTACAAAATGTTTGGAGCTTCTATAGGAGGAATTTCTGCATATTACCTACAAGTTTGATGAAAATCTATTGAGCAGTAAAAAAATTACAGCGTTTCTACAAAAAGGTGCAAAAATCAATTTTAACAAGGCCTTTTAACCAAAAGTCTTAATAACTTGGACAAAACTCAAAATAGTTTTACAAAATTTTCGGAGCTTCCAGAGGAGGAATTTCTACACAAATCCTGCAATTTTGGTGAAAATATATTCAGTAGTAACAAAAATACAGCGTTTCTTCGGAAAAAATGTTAAAATAAATTTTAGCAAGGCTTATTTAGACAAAAGTACCGGAAATTTTCTTCAAAATTTACGAATAATTTTAACACAAGAACGAATTTAAACATCGTTTATTGGAGTAGCTAACAAGGTAGTGCAGGCTTTAATTCCACCACTTAAGTAAACGCCCTTTTCAGGGTCGTTATTTGCTTTAAAAGGAACAACTGGCATTTCAAAAGCCTTGTTAAACTTGATTTTAGCACTTTCCTCGTAGAAATGCTGTAATTTCGTAACTACTGAAAATATTTTCACCAAATTTGCAGAATATACGCAGAAATTCCTCTCCTAGAAGCTTGGTCAATTTCGTAAAGATATTTTGAGTTTTCTTAAAGTTATTGAGATTTCGCAAGGGGATTTTTTTTGCCCCAGTCTGTATATATCTGTCGCTCTCTCTCTCTGTCTCTCTCTCTCTGTCTCTTTATCTATCTATCCTTTATCTATCTTTTATCCTTATCTCTGTTTCTATCTCCATCTCTATCTCTCTATATCTATCTGTTACTCACTCTATCTCTTTCTCTCTCTCTTTCTCTCGCTGTCTCCTCTCTCTGTCTCTCTCTCTCTCTCTCTCTGTCTGTCTCTCTCTCTCTCTCTCTCTCTCTCTCTCTCTCTCTCTCTTAGTAAACTACTAACTATACACGTAGCCTAGTTATAACCTATAGTTAACTCCTCAAGTCATCCTGTTACGAATCACAAACTCCATATTCACACACATTCCCTATAATCCGTCCAAATATAATTATAGCTCTTTCACTTATTCCCTACTACAAAAATTTTCCAGAACACGTCCGAAATCTGGATCACTCCGTCACTTGACACCCAGATGTGACGTCACGCAGGACTCGGATGTGACACATTCTATCCTGTCAGATATTGAGTCGTAGCTGTGGCAGAGAGATCGGCTTTCCATTTCATTCCATCAGATCTCAGACAGCGATTCGGTCACAAGGTCTGGTTGATATCACGACCAGTGGACTCTATTGTTTCCTCGATCAGAAATAATAATATCTCATGAACTGATTCAGAGACTGAATAGATGTCCGTTTTTAGTATGGTTCTGTTGGGTCTCTCTAAGTCGATCTCTTTCACTGTTTAAATCAAGTTTTCTCTCTTTCTATCTCTTTTTCTCTTTCTCTAACTCTCTCTCACTCTTTCTATATTTCTCTGTTTCGATCGATTATCTCTCTGTCTTTCTCTTTTTCTCTCTCCCATTTGTATCTCCGTCTTCTTTCATTCTTTATCATGCTCATCTTGATCTTTATCTCACTCACTGGCTGGAGATATTGGATATGTCGGTAAGTTATTCGACCGCGGACCAGTATGTGCGGGCGTTCAAATTCTGGGCTCGCCCGTCGCTGACATCGCTTTCGAGTGAAGAAACTGACTTTAATATTAGCTTTTAATCAAAGTTAATCTATCTCTTAATTTCATTTTCATCACCTCAGCTCTTCTACTTTCTAATGTTATTGGGTTGTGTTATTAGTGGTACTAATTATTGTTACGTACTACCTAACAGTTACTATGTACTATAAACTACTGCTGACTACCACTACCTACCTACTACCCACTATTACCTACCTACAACCTTTAATTACCTACCTAATATCAACTACCTACCTTCTACCTGTCTACTAATAACCCACTATCTATTTCTACCAACTACAACCTACATACTACCTGTTACTACCTACCTACTACCTATCCACTACCTACCTACTGCCTACAACCTACCTACTGCCTGCTACTACCTACCAACTATATTTACTACTACCTACCACTATGTATTGCTACAATCATACTACAATCCACCTACTATCCACTACTGCCTACCTCTCACTACCTAACCGTTACTAACTTACAACCTACTACCTACCTACTACCTACTTTCTACTACATTCCTAATACCTACCACTACCTACCTACTACTATTTACCAACTACCTTCCTTTCTACTTACAAACTACCCACTACCTACCAACTACCTACCTACTACTTACAAACTACCTACCTACTATCTACCTACTATCTACCAACTAACTACAACCAACTATCTACAACTACCTAGCAACTACCTACTACTACCCACCAACTGCCTACCTAATACTTACCAACTACCTATTACGCCTACTATCTACCAACTACCTTCCCACTATCTACCAACTTCCCACCTACTTCCTACCTACTACCTATTAGTGACAACATCGAGCACTATCGAGATAAACTAAAGACGGTGAGCAAAAAGAAGATAAAAAACGGTGCTCATTCCAAAATCCAGAAAATAAGTCCAAAGTCAAAGATTCACCAGGAGACGTACGCTGCGTCAGTAAAAGAAAGTTTGTATAAAAAATGTTGAATAAATTCCAGAACTATGGATCTAGTGGCGTAAACGTGACGTTGACACAGTAAAATATAGAATTTCTGATATAATTAACATAACATAACAGCAATTAGAGTGCTACAGTCATCAATGACAACATCGAGCACTATTGAGACAAAATCAAGCCGGCGAGCATAAAGAAGGTCCTAAAGCGGTGCAAATTTCAAAATCCAGATAATCAGTCCAAAGTTTCAATTACACAACCATCAATCATCTAGTGCTCCACACTCTGCTCATCAGATTTGACATTAGATTTGACACTATCTTGTATAAGTTGCTTTTAAGCGAGCAATTAACTGAAACTAAACATACGGAAATTTAGCAAATCACACATTCACCAGATGACCCCACCATACGACCACGTACTCTACGGGTTCGATTGGCTTTATAGGGCGTTGATAGAACGAGCAAATTTGGCGACAAGAATGAGTAGGTAAGTCATAACTGACAACAACAACAACAAAATTAGAGTGCTAATGCCGTCCATGACAACATTGAACGCTGTGGAACGATATCCAACTGTTGAAGAGAGTGTGGGAAGGGTATGGAGGTTTAGGTATTGCTTGCATTTACCATCATGATAAAGTGCGCGTAACCAGATTGTATACACGTACTTGCTGGAGTAAGAATTTCCACACTACAACAACTAGAACAGCAACAGTACAATTAAAGTGCTACTCTTGTCCATGGCAACATCGAGCTCTATTGAACCAAATCAAAACCGATGAGCAGAGTGAGGGGTCCATAAACGGTGCGAGCCAAAACTCGGGTAATCAGTATCGATATATATCTATCTCTCTCTCAGTGCACTGCTTACTGGCAGGTTTATAGTATATAACGCCTCCACGCTTCTCTGTCTTCCGCCTTCCTCTTCTCTTCATGGCACATATGAGCCTCTGCCTCTTGATCCTTCCATTTTGCCTTCTATGAAAGGATCGAAATAGTGGCAGGGGCAGGCCGATATTAGGTATGTTAGATGATTTAATGATCCACTCGTATGTGGACATGAAGAGGAAAGCGGAAGACAGATAAGAGTGGAGACGTTATATACCATGGACATGCCACTAGGCAGTATTATATTTATACACACACACACACGTGACACACACACACACATATACAATATATATATATATATATATATATATATATATATATATATATATATATATATATATATATATATATATATACAGACTGGGGCAAAAATAATAATAATCCCATAGCGAAATCTCAATAACTTTAAGAAAACTCAAAATATCTCTACAAAATTTAGGGAGCTTCTAGTGGAAGAATTTCTGCGTATATCCTGCAAACTTGATGAAACTATTTTCATTAGTTACGAAATTACAGTATTTCTAAAAGAAAAGTGCTAAAATCAATTTTAACAAGGCTTTTCGAAATGTCATTCGTTCCTTTTCAAGAAAATAACGACCCTGAAAAGGCCGTTTACTTAAGTGGTGGAGTTTAAGCCTGCACTACCTTGTTAGCTACTCCAATAAAAGATGCTTACATTTCATTCTTCTGTTAAAATTATTACTAAATTTTGAAGAAAATGTCCGGTACTTTTGTTTAAAAAAGCCTTGTCAAAATTGATTTTAACATTTTTTTCGAAGAAACTCCGTATTTTTGTTACTAGTGAATATATTTTCACCAAAATTTGCAGGATGTGCGTAGAAATTCCTCCTCTGGAAGCTCCGAAAATTTTGTAAAATTATTTTGAGTTTTGTCCAAGTTATTAAGAATTTTGTTTAACAAAGCCTTGTTAAAATAGATTTTGCATTTTTTTCGTTGAAACGCTGTAATATTTTTCCTGCTCAATAGATTTTCATCAAAAGTTTCAGGATATACGCAGAAATTCCTCTCCTAGAAGCTCCATAAATGTCGTAGAGATATTTTGAGTTTTCTTAAAGTTATTGAGATTTCGCTAGGGGATTAATTTTTTGCCCCAGTCTGTATATAGCCAATATGCTACATACACTAGGGGTAAGGCCTAACCATTTGTTAAAGGATTAACTTGTTGATCTACGAAATAATCTTATTGCAGAGTGAAGATAGACTTTGGGTTTTAATATGTAGGCCTACAGTGGACCTGCCACTTACCAGAACAAGAGATAGACGACAATAGTCTGTATATTTCAGTGATTTATTAAGAAATGTTTTCAAGTAATTAAATATGCACATCTTTGTTGTTTTAATTTATATTGTTAACGTAATATTTGATTTTAGTGTAGATAACTACCATTTCCTTAGTTACGGACAAATATTTCTGGCGATCATTGTAATTCGTGTCGTGAGATTAACGGAAGCCTTTAGTATTTCACACACAGTCGAATCTAGCTTAGACAGACTTCATTACTACAAATCTCAAAGACATCATTATATAGTAGTCATTTTACAGTATTCATTCCAGAGAATTTGTTCAGTATCATTCATTATCAACTTATCGTTCTAGAATATTAAATCTATGGTTCCGTAATGCCGTATATTCAATTCTGGAGTCTTGCATGAATAAATGGCTTTGAAAGAAGGAATATTCTGTTGTTTAGTCATATTTTGCGGAATTTTAATTGTAATGGCAGAAGATAAAGCATTGGGTAAGTACACTGCAATTCAATTTAATTTTAAAAAACTGCATGCATTTACTACAACAAGAACAACAACAACAAAAAAACGGTGCAAGCCAAATTCCGCGAATTCAGTTCGAGGAAGGGTACTATTGAAATGGAGGTTTACAAATTGGTCTCAGTTCCTGTACAATGGTTGAATATGAAAGGCCTTCAACCGTCTATGAAACTGTTCGCACAAAAGGAATTATAAGATGATCAGGAGAAGATAAGGGGGTGCGCAAAGTGGGAGGAAGAGAATTCCAGATCTGTGGGGCAGCATGCTGGAAGGAGCGCCTAGACAGCCTGCTACGTTAAGGAATGCTAAGTCGCTCTAGAGTAATTAACTTAGAGGACCTGGTGGATGACTGTATAGAGGAAGGCTGTCTAACTTGTATTAAGTGGGACATGTAACCTTTGCTTTATGAAGAGTAAAAATCTATATATATATATATATATATATATATATATACACACACACACATATAAACATATTCCTACTCATATAATGTATATATATATATATATATATATATATATATATATATATATATATATATATACATATATATATACATATATATATACATATTTATATATTTATATATATATATATATATGTATATATTTTTATATATATATATATATGTATATATATATATATATATATATATATATATATATATATATATATGAGTAGGAATATGTACCTTGGACTTGTTGCTTGGCAGAACACTAGTAATATGGACGAATTTAATACAAACTGACCAATTTGTAATTCGTTAGTCCTTATAAGTCCCTTACGCCTTTGGTTTTCCCTGCTTTCGTTTTATTATCATATAATAGATTTATTAATACACATGAAGATTGTGCATGCACACAGTATTACTTTGCTCTTTTATAGTACTACTTATTCTCGATCTATTTCGATCGTGGAATATCCAATATTTTTTAGTTCTTTTTTCTTAGATGTGTTATTTCATTCTCTTGTCTGATCCGTTCTATGGCTATAGTTTGCTACGTTCTCTGCGTTTGCTATGTTGAAAGTTGTGCTGTTATGTCGAAAAAGAAAAGGAAATAACTATGGCCAGACCATGATACATAATCATACGATATCATATGATCATATGATATCGTATGATTATGAAAAGGAAATAAATATCTGACGATATTTATTTCCTTTTCCTTTATTTTAGGGCCTTAATCATATAGGCACTACAAGAACAGTGTGTTGCTTCCGACTATGTGCGGTGGTAATCCAGCGAAAAAAATAAACTGACTGATTTTAATTTATGACAGCTGATGAACATCTTCAATACTTATATTCATTTATTTGATTGATTTATGACTAATTAACATCTTTATCAATACTTTAATTGTAATATTTGATTGATTTATGACTTATTAACCGCTCAATCAATATATCGATCGATTTATTTCATTGATTTATAACTGATCTGTATCTTCATCAATAAATTGATTAACTTATGACTAATTAAGATCCTTATCAATACACTGACTGATTAATTTGATTGATTTTTGACTGATTAACATCTCTATCAATGCATTGACTGATTTATTTGATTGATTTTTGACTGATTGACATCTCTATCAATACGCTTATTGATTTCTAGTTTATTTTACTGGAGCTAATACTCGCATCGTATTTCGAGTCATACACGAGGTCGTGCGTAGAATATCTGCGAGTCTTTGATTCACTTTTAGTCCGTTTCCTCTTCTGTCAATGACTTCCGACAATTGAAGCGGAAGTGCAGAGAGACACGGAGTTGCACTGGCGCCTCTTTGAGGCTAGATCTCTTTTATCGTCTCCGATTGACAAAACTGGAGTTAAACTTTAATCCAAAGTTTTAAAAGAAATTAAAATCTGCTGCTTGTGTATAGTTTGGACCAATGGGATCATCAGATGAAAACACAGGAAAATAAATTAGGGAAATATAAAAGTAAATATATACAGTAAATATAAAACGTTCAAATATAAAGATTAACAATTTACATACAAATACTAAACAAATTCAAATAGAAAATTTTAATATATATATATGTTATTGTAATGAGTGTGCTTTTTACCGATACAAAATATATTTTATTTAATAATTTAGCCCCTTTTATTTGTTTGTCATGCCAAAATAAACAACAACAAAATAAACTACAGCGTATCTAATTAGAAAATTAACAAATACTCAAGAAAAAGGTTGCAGCAAAAGAGCTTAAGCTTTGACCTAAGAACTTGCTTATTCGTAATACAAGTAAGGTTATAGTGCGTTTAATGTCAAGATTCAGGAGCACAAGGCTTCTCTTCAATACGACTCGACACACTCGAGCTACCGTCACAAAGCTTAAGGTAGCAGTAAGTTACTGGCAAGTCTTGAGCAATATCACTGGCAAGTCTTGAACAATAATTGTTCTTGAACAAGAAGTAGCACACGCAAAGTAGGTTGTAGTGTGTTTAACGTCAAGGTTTAGAAGCTCAAGGCTTCTCTTCAAGACGACTCGACACACTCGAGCTACCGTCACAAAGATTAAGGTAACAGTAAGTTACTGGTAACTTACCAAACTTACCGTTATTACAGACGATCATATTAACACGTAAGGTTGAGTACATTAGATTAAATGTTTAAGATGTTCTAAAGAAAACGGTGTTTCTTGTTTGTTTGTCGAGCTCTAATAAGCTGAGACCCAGCGGGGTTGCCCTGTTCGTTAGATATGCGCATACTCAATTGTCCTCCTTCCTACGTCCGTAGTCTATTGCCTTAACAGTGTAGGGCTGGAAGTCAATCAACGGTGATATACATACGGTATTTACTTGTAGGTCTATGAATATATATATACATACAGTATATATATATATATATATATATATATATATATATATATGTATAGGCCTATATATATATACATGTAATATATATATATATATATATATATATATATATATATAGGCCTATATATATATACATGTAATATATATATATATATATATATATATATATATATACTGTATATATATATATATATATATATATATATATATATATATATAAGGGTACTAGCGGAATGGAGGTTTTATATACTGTCGACTTTAAGAATTCATATACGTTTACTTGAATCAATGAGCACAAGTTGAACGTGAATTCAGGAGCAGTAATCAAAATACAACAAGAAAACCCAGAAGAAGGTGAAATAAGACGTGGAGTAAGACAAGGATGTAGCATTTCGCTGCTGCTGTTTAACATTACGCTGAGGCAATGATGGAGGAAGCCATGGAAGACATGAATGAAATGACTTTTTTGCTAAATTAGTATACTCTCTGGTACCAAGCAGCCAATCGTTACGGAGCTACGGAACTGTTACTGCTAGAGCTCTGGGGGGGGGGGGTTGGGCTAAATTTGTTACATTTAAATGGGGAGTCATTGGGGGGAGTCGAAGGCTTGCCCCGCTAGTCATAAGGGGGGAGGTCATAGTACGAGGTTAAAACTAGGCGGTTCAAACTGCACTTAGCAGATCAGGCATCTGGTTAGGGGGCTCGAACCCCCCCCCCATGCAACCTGCAACCCTGTTTGGGGACTCGACCCCTCAGCGCCATTTTGCAGCAAAAATATAATTGGTAATAATAATAGGTTAATAATAGGTAGTAATAATAGATTAATAATAGGTAATAATAATAGATTAATAATAGGTAATAATAGTAGATTAATAATAGGTAATAAAGATAGGTTAATCATAGGTTATGTACTCCTGTACTAAAGCAGACTATCGAGTATTATAGACATCATGGAAGTCATGTTTTTACCTGTTTTGTTGACTTCAGTAAAGCTTTCGATAAAGTTATTTACTGGAAATTGTTTGGAAAATTACTAGACGATAACATTAACACCAGTATTATATTTATTCTTGCATTCTGCTATTCTAAACAGAAATGTTTTGTTCGATGGCGTAATTCTGTTTCTACTTGTTTTCACATTGGAAATGGTACGCGTCAGGGAAGTGTACTTTCACCGTATTTGTTCTCTAAATATATACGCGATATGGTTAGAGCTGTAGTAGATAACGGGATTGGTTGTGCAATTAGTAATAGATTAATTAACATTCAAGCATATGCTGATGATATCGTTCTCATTGCTCCTTCCTGGAGAGCTTTACAGTATTTACTAGATGTGCTTCAGTTTAACGCTAAAGTTATTAACATGTCTTTTAATATTAGTAAAACTGTCGCAATGATATTTGCTCCTAAGGATCGAAATTGGAGTGTACTAGAGGAATTTCCAAGATTTAAGTTGGACAATTCTTTTATTAATTATGTACCGCAGTTTAAATATTTAGGTCACATTATAACCAATGATGGTCGTGATAATAACGATATGCAGCGTGAAATACGTGGTATGTTTAAGCGTACGCATAGATTAAAGCGTAGATTTGCTTATTGTTCTGTTAATGTAAAGAAGGTCCTGTTCAAATCCTATTGTATGTGCTTCTATGATGTGGCACTATGGTCGTCGTTTACAATAGGTTCAATAAAGAAGTTTCGATCTTGCTATAATATATTATTAAAATACTTTTTGGATACAAACGTTACAGCAGCCTAACCATCGCGTTGCTAGAAACTGGATTGCCTAGTTTTGATACTATCCTTTCTAATTACAGATTAAAGTTTAGAATGTACTTGCTGGATAATGCAAATATGCTAGTTAAGTGTTTTGATGTTTTAAGCCTATTATAACATGGTATGCCTAATTCTATAAATAATTGTTTTATAGCTCAATTTATGCGCAGCTTATTTGCTTTTATGGTTTTTGTTGCATTGTTGTATATGCAGTATTCATGTATGGGTTATTACGCCTGAAATAAAGCCATAAATAAATAAAATGATAAAAAATAAATAGGTACTAATAACAGGTTAATAATGCAGAAAATTTTGCAAACGCATTTTAGAAGTAGTGTAAAATGCTTTCCACCAACCGCCTCACTTTTGTAATGTTTCACCACCCACTAACGAGGAAGGTAGGTAGGTACTAGGTAGGTTGTAGTGTGTTTAACGTCAAGGTTCAAAAGCACGAGGCTTCTCTTCACGGCGACATAAGTCACTGGTATGTAACTAACCATGCAGTAACTAGAACTCTACTTCTTTTCTCTGTGTAACGTCACTTTGTGGACACCAGAGCAGCCTCCTTTACCTTCTGTCTCCACCGATACCGGTCCTGGGCAAGATAATAGACATCACTCTGTGAGAGGTTATATTTGGTGCCTATTTGTCCTATATTTTTATTATTTTGTTTAATTAAAGTATATTTATTTCCCATTCCTAATTTCATTTAATAACCAGAACTGCTATGTACCATTATCTTTTTCGGGGAAGGGATCTATCAAACTGCTAAAGGGGTGGCTGAGGCTTGAGGGGGGGGGGTTGAGATGGGGCTTAAGAGAGAGGGGGGTGAGTTAGGGCTAGTTACAGAAGCGACATTCTATAATCTCGTCTCTTATCCGGGTGAGTAACTGAATTGAATTCCGCGCAACAGTAAGTGAGTCCAGGCAGATAAACGTTACCCAGATGTAGACGCTCTGGGTTCTTGTTGTTGTACTTAAGTTGTACTTCAGATACAGTTACAGTTCAGTACAGTATAGTTCAGTACAATTCAGTTCAGTACAGTACAGTACAGTTCAGACACAGTTACAGTTCAGTACAGCACAGTTCAGTACAGTTCAGTTCATTACAGTACAGTTCAGTTCAGTACAGAACAGTTCAGTTCAGTTCAGTACAGTACAGTACAGTTCAGTTCAGTACAGTTCAGTTCAGTTCAGTACAGTTCAATACAGTTCAGTTCAGTACAGTTCAGTACAGTACAGTTCAGTTCAGTACAGTACAGTTCAGTACAGTTCAGTTCAGTACAGTTCAGTTCAGTTCAGTTCAGTACAGTTCAGTACCAGTGGCGGATCCAGGGGGGGCCCGGGCCCCTCCCTTAGGCCCGTCGAAAAAAATTAAACTATATTTTCATTGTTTCTATGACAATTTGTATGTGTAAATATGTTTGTAAGGACAGTGGTTGGGGGGGGGGGGGGAATATGAGAGGGAACTCAGTTCCACTATAGTTCGATTTTTTTCAAATGTGGAACCCACTAGGGGCCCATATATTTGGTATACTAGGAGGCCTGTATATATGGATGGGGGGCCCGAAAAAGTTGACCGATTCACTAGCTCTTAATTTTCACATAAACGGCTGTATAAGAGGAGAAAAGGGTTTGAGAAAAAAAATGTGAACTCTGTCCCGGAGTAGTGGTGCAACAGCCATGGCTGGTAGGGGCCCCAAAACAAAATTAGGTCACTTCTGCAATTCGTCCAGATCCGCTGAGTTTCTTCGAAGGTGAAAAAATTAACCTGCTTTTTTCCAAAACAAATGTAGGATTTTAGGCATTTTAGGTTTTCCCCAGGCTTTAGTAAGGGTATGACTGGGGGGGGGGCTAAGGTACGGGAATACACTCACTCTATGAGCCGAGCGAAGTAGTAAAAAATTTCCCACCCACCCCCTCACAGCATTTTTTCTGGTTCCGTCACATGCCCCGAAGAAGAAGTAGCGTTAGCAAAACACAAAAAATGTGTACTCTCAAACAAAATTTCGGGGTCCCCCCTTAAAAAATTTCTGGACCCGCCCCTGTTCAGTACAGTACAGATCAGATACATTGAAATACATATACAGATACAGTACAGTAAGAGAGTGGACACAATATCTACTTCTTCTTCTAGTGCACCGTTCAACGGCAGGTCCATGGCATATAACTCTTCCAACCAATACTATGCTCAGCCTTCCTTTTCATCTCTATATATGAATTTGTCATCAGATCATTCAGTATTCAATTCTGGGTCTACATTTAACACTTTTCGATTGCAATCTTCCTGCTATTAATCCTTTATTCAACTAACTTTCTCATCTAAACACACTGACGATTTTATTAGCTATATATAAATGAGATCCGATAAATAAAGGTAGGTCCTGTAATTAATTGATTTAGAAATTCTGAAATTATAAATTATACACAAAGCCCAATATGTTCAACTCTCCAAGTAGCTAATAAATTAGATATCAAATTATCAACTGATTAAATGTCGTTCTCTTACATATCTTTGACCAAAATTGACTAAATTTTGTATGAAAATCAATTTAAGGCTAGAATTAGCAAATGCTATTAGACACACCACTGTCTTGTAACTTGTAATGACATAACATAACATATAATATAAAATCAACAAGAGTGCTACAGTCATCATTGACAACATCGAGCAACATTGAGACAAATCCAAGCTGGCGAGCTATAGGAAGGTGCAAAAACGGTGCAAATTCCAAAATCCAGAAAATCAATCCAAAGATATTATCATTCCGTATACAAAAAATACCCTTTTAGTTGTTTTTGGGGGAAAAATATAACAACTGGACAATAACTAGATATATAAATTTGGAAATTTCATATGACTTGGTATTGTTGTCTGTTTCCCTTTTTTGGTAAATGTACTTATATAATGTCGTTCACAGTTTTATATTGAAGTATTGGTTATTATTAGTATTGGTGTTAGTTAAGGTTTATTGAGTTTTAAATTAAACAAGCAAGCAATTGCTTCCTGACTCTGTGGTGTTATGTTATGTTAAAACTTCTATTTGTTACTGAATCCATATGACTACTGTTAACTCCGCCACGGAGTATCGAGTACTGCAGTGTGAAGAGATCCAGGAAAATCCGAAAGTCCAATTGTATATGACATTACAGGAGACGCTTTATCGGGAAATCATCCACGGATGTCTGTAACTGAGTTTTCATACCGAAAGAACCTTAAGAAAATATTCGTAACCCTTTTTAGCGGGCGGGTTTAATGTTTATAGGCCTACGTTTATAATTTTATTTTTGGCTTTTTTATTTTTCTGTATAATACAGGCCTAACGTAATATAACGGAGGACAGAGTCAGGAAGCACAGATGCTTGTTTAAGGCCCATTTCCTCCTTCCTCTCCAAGGTTATTAGTAAACGTTGCCTTTTGATGGCGCATCAATTGTAGCCGACATGAATTTAAGAATAGCCTTCCCACACCCTCGGGAATTTTTCCTTCAAAGCTGTCAACACTCAGTTTTTCAATGTTGTCGCCCAGAACGTACTAACCGAGGCATATCTTACGGATGTGTATGCATGCTTTAACTACTGCGCGATCCTGACATCACCTTCGGTTGAGGAATTGGCCTTTGAATTAGTCTTCACTTCATTGTAATACTTACATGACTCGTCCATGGATATGACTCGACATGGATATGACGTCCCTGACAGTGCCCTATGGCGAGGAACCGGACGTTAAATTCTTTTTGATTGATTGATTGATTGACTCAATGGATAAATGGAGATAGCTACAGTTTGATACAGAAGAGAGCGAGTTTGGGAACATGGGGGGGGGGGGCAATTGAGAGAATGTAATAGTGGGGGATAGGGGTAAGACAATGGGGGGTGTTCCTAACTTCATTGGTCCCGGATCGTTTATCCGATAAGAGAGAGGGATTTGATTCCGAGTGGGACATCCGGGTCATCCGAAATACCAACAACTTACTCCTTCTATCTCTATTTCTCTCTCTCTCTCTTTCTCTCTCGTTCCTACGCTCTTTCTTTACCTCATCCTTTCTCTTACTCTCGCTTACTCTCTCTCTCCCTCTCTTTCTCACTCTCTCTCTCTCTCTCTCTCTCTCTGTGTCTCTATCTCTCTCTCTCGCTCTCTCTCTCTCTCTCTCTCTCTGTGTGTCTCTATCTCTCTATCTCTTTACAATATATATATATATATATATATATATATATATGTATATATATTCGTATATATATATATATACATGTATATATATATATATATATATATATATATATATATATATATATAATATACTAATCGTGTAAATATGCACGTGTCGTAGAAGGCGACATAAAAACTAGATCCAACCAAAGTCAGAAAGGGCATTCGGTTGGTGAGCGCCTTGGCTCCAGAAATTGCTACAAAAATTAAACGAATGAAAAATTTCAAAAGTCTTGAGGATTGGAGAAGGTCTATTCGTATCCCGACCGTAGTTAAACTGGCATTTAAGGGAAGATTATGATGATGATGATGATGATGATGACATATATATATAAATATAAATATATATATATATATATATATATATATAAATGTCTCAATAGCGAAATGGTTAAGGGTGTAGATAACGTCATGAAGTTTTAATTGACAGACCCAGAGATGAATCGAACTCTCGTGGGTTCGATTCCCAGCCGCGCTGATCTGAGAGTAAAATCTCGGACATTCACTGGACTGGCTACACGGAAAATAGACTAAATTGCCTAACGGATATAACATGTGGTATTAAAAGTGACAGATATCAACATAGTTGATCATTTCACTATAATGTGTGTTATATTATATATATATATATATATATATATATATATATATATATATATATATATATATATATACTGTATATAGCACAAATCTGCTTATATGTTGCAGATCGCACTCACACAGAACGTACTGGGTGCACTGCGTTAAATATTCAGAACTCCAATTATTTCACATCAGCTGCTGAATCTCATCGCTACACTAAACTCCAGCATAATTGATTCTCATGTTTTAATCATTATTTAGCTTTGAGTAACTCCTGGGCTCAGAGATTAGTATAAAGTTCGAACTGTCTCAATTATTCGGGTGTTTATACGTATTTTTATTTTCACTGGTTGATCCAGGCTTTGGTCTGGATTTCAATGAATTTCATTCTAGAAAATCGCCCATAGAACTCTTCTAGAAGTCTCAGTGTTCATAAACTCTGGACTGATCTCTTAAAATCTAACATTGAGGAGGTTGAATGGGTTCATTTATTTCCTTTAGAGGTTTGACGACCCTGACATCATCCTTGGATGAGGAAGCGGACGTTAAACCTTAAACAATTTTTATTTTTATTTCTTATTGTAATTCGATTCATGCCACTTGTCAGTGCACTGAAGAGAGAGAGTGAGAGAGAAAGAGAGAGAGAGAGAGAGAGAGAGAGAGAGAGAGAGAGAGAGAGAGTGTTAAATAATTATTTATTGAATAGTGAATCAAACACATTTAGACATTAATTAAGAATTTTATTATTTTGTGATTTCATTTTCTATTTCAATTACTATAATAAATCTAATTGCTATTAGAACCAAAACTGTTAATGAACAGTTTTGTATTTGATCTTAAAATCTTAAAGAGCTGCAATTTCCTATTAATAGAAAATAATAAATTTCCTGTTACATTTAATGTGATAAAATATACTTAGTCGGGTTGAAAGAAATTCGATCGTAAAGGTGATCATCTGGTAGATCATTAAACACTCCTCTTCCCCTCTCTCTACCCCCGCCAAGGGGTTAAAGTTAAAAAAGTTAATCAAGTCCTCAGAAAGCTAGTTAACTTATCTCTCTCTTAGTGCACTGCTTACTGGCAAGTCCATGATGTATAACGCCTCCACGCTACTCTATCCTCCGCTGTCCTCTTCATGTTCACATATGAGTGGATCTTTAAATCATCTAACATTCCTAACTTCGGCCTGCCTCTGCCTCTATTTCCTTCCATTCTGCCTTCTATGACCTCTTTTTAGTAGACTTTCCCCCTTAGGACTTACTAATTTTAATTCGAATTTCTTTCATCCTGACTTGTTAAATTGCGTTTTCTAAATTGAACTTAGACACGTGTCAAGCATTGACCCAGTTCTAACCAATCAGAGCATTCTATTTTTTTCCCATTGACTTCTGTGGTATCGAAAAATATACTTACGCCGCTAACGACACCCAACAACAACAACAACAATACGATTAGAGTGCTAGTGTTGTCCATAACAACACCGAACACTGTGGCACCAAATTAAGACCGATGAGCAGAGCGAGGGGTCCAAAACGGTGCAAGCCAATATCCAGGAAGTCAGTCCGAGGAAGGGTACAAGTGGAATAGAAGTTTATACGAAAGTCATAAGCCTTCTGTGGTTTGTTTATGACTCGTCGTTGCGTCATAACGTACAGCTAAACAGAATTTATTGTGAGTGACTGAACTGAGAGCTTTTGACGTCTAATTTATAATTTAACAAGCAGAATTCCGGAGGAATGACTGCCTTCAATTTCACCTACGACGCAAGAAAAGAAAAGAAAAAACTTTCCAATTTCTCAGCAAAAGTCAAGCATAAAATTTGTCATCGACTTTGAGTAAAAGTATCGCTGGGATTACGCAATAAATCTACAACACAATCCAGTCCTAGAAGCGTTTGCCTTTTATTCATCATTGTTACGCATGCAATGACGCTAATATTGCTACTAATGCTATGAATGCTACTAATTCTACGAATCATACTAATTCTAGGAATGCTAATAATTCTACGAATGCTACTAATGCTATGAATGCTACTAATTCTACGAATGCTACTAATTCTACGAATGCTACTAATTCTACGAATGCTACTAATTCTACGAATGCTAATAATTCTACGAATGCTACTAATGCTATGAATGCTACTAATTCTACGAATGCTACTAATTCTACGAATGCTACTAATTCTACGAATGCTACTAATTCTAGGAATGCTAATAATTCTACGAATGCTATTAATTCTACGAATGCTACTAATTCTACGAATGCTACTAATTCTACGAATGCTAATAATTCTACGAATGTCAGTGGCGTATTGAGGAGGGGTGGCAGGGGCACGTACACGCCCCCCGTAGATATTATATAAAATTGTTATTAAACCCATAATGTAGGTGTATAAAGTATAAAAGATAAAGTGTGTAAATTCTAATAAAATACCGTATAAAGTATACACTGTGTACCTCCCCCATATCCCCCAAGATGAAATTGCCTCCCCCAATATTAATTCCTGTCTAAGTCACTGACTAATGCGTCATTTTTTTAAAACGTTACAATGAAATTATTTCTATTACTCTTTGAAGAGACGCCTCGAATGCTGTCATCCATCTTAAATTTAAACATTCAACTCATTGAATGTCTTAATGGTGTAGGGGTAACGTCGTGAAGTTTTAAATGACAGATTCTGAGGTGTCAGAATCGAACCTCGTGGGTTTGAATTCCAGCCGCTCTGATCTGAGATAAAATCTCGGACATTCACTGGACTGGTTACACGGAAAATGGTCTAAATTTCCTATCGGTTTAAACATGTGGTATTAAAAGTGATAGATATGATAGATGCTCTTTTCTAACTAGTATATTTTGTAACAATTATGTTTTTAAACGTTCATATTGCATGAGATATCTTTAACTTTATGTCTGATTTCATTCCTTTTCTTTTATACTTCACTTTATCGATTGTACAACCGGTATACATGTATGTTGGTGCCGTCACGGCCATTACTACCGATCAGACATATGGTTGAACTTTCTGCGTGCATGCATATATGTTTGTCAGAATTGTCGATGATGTAAATTAAATTAAATTAAATTAAAATATCAACACAGTTGATCATTTTAATATAATGCGTGCTTACTTTTTTACTTTTTACCCCCGAAGGAGACGAGTCCATTCCGGATCAGGCGGAAGATCTTAGGATGCTGACAACCCTCAGGGGAGAGTCCACCTACGACCAGGGAGAGGATATTGAGCTGGACTGCTCGTTTCAGATGGAAAGATACTCCATGTTTGACAACCCTGTGGTATGGAAGAAGAATCAGGCAGGGCAGATCAGTCAGATCAACACAATGAGAAATATTCATCCACCATTTATAAACACGAAGAGATACGAGGTGCGGCTAGTTAGAACGGCGCCGAGATATCGGCTCACTCTTACAATTCACAGTACGTATTTCTGTATGGTGTTTGAGAGTATGAGAGAGGTTTCGAGTAGGCCTGTCGTTAGCTTTAAGTGGTATTTAGAGTTCTACTATACAACACAGTCACCAAGGAATGAAACAAGAAGCTATGTCAGAAATCTTTGTAAAAAGAAGCTATTTATAAGATTTATAAGCTACTCTTGATTACTTTCAACAAAGACTATTTTTAAGAAATGCAGTAACTTATGAAGTAACGTATCTTAACTTTTAAGATAAGTTACTTTTAAGAAAAGTTAATTTTACAAAAGACTGTTTTTAAGAAGAGATAGCCTATCGTTTAGCGCCTGTCTCAGTGTCAATATATATATATATATATATATATATATATATATATATATATACACATGTATATATGTATATATATATATTATATACATATACATACAGACATACATACATACAACATACATAGATACATACATACATACATACATACATACATACATACATACATACATACATACATACATACATACATACATATATACATACATACAAACATACATAAATATCAAATAAATAAATAACTAAATAAAGTAATAAATAAAGTAACATACTAATAAAGTATTAAATAAATTATTTATTTATTTCCTCATTTAGACGTGGTACAAGAGGACAGTGGTAACTACACGTGTGATGTGCGAGGAAAGAAATCAGTGTCTCTTGCTGTGATCTCTCATACAGTGTCTGTAAGAGGTTACAGCAGCTTACATCATCATCATCATCGTCGTCGTCGTCGTCGTCGTCATCATCTTCATCATCATCATCGTCATCATCATCATCATCATCATCATCATCATCATCATCATCATCATCGTCATCATCATCACCATCCTTACATCCAAGTTTAACCATGGTCGGGAGACGAATAGATCTTCTCCAGTCCTCCCTGTCCCACACCATATCATCAGTCAATCCCCTATTCTTCATGTCCTTCTTAATGACCGCATCACGCGTCAATTGTCTTCAATTATGGTTACTGCAGCTTCCAACTTTTCAAGTAAAACCTCTCTCTCTCTCTCTCTCTCTCTCTCTCTCTCTCTCTCTCTCTCTCTTAGTACACTGCCCACTAGCAGGTTCATGGTATACAACGCCTTCACTCTTCTTTGTCTGGTTTTTCGTTCTCTTTTCATATCCACATACGAGTGGACCTTTAAATGATATACCATTATTTTTGTGAGATTCTGCTTATGACGAGGTGGGCCCCTACACATTCCTCATCTTCGACTAGCTTTTACTAGGCAGGGGCGTCGTTCCCTGAGAAAACAATCCTGTCTATCCATCTGTCAATCAATGTAAAATCATTGAGACTAATTCCCAGTTTAAAGTTAATTTTCCTGTCTCTCGGAAGCATATCAGTGACCGAGAGAGCACTGATTACGAGCCCTACACGCACTTGTCTGCAGTCGCAAGAGTTTTCGATTTTCTTCTATTAGATGCAATAAATAGACATTAAATTAAAAATTCATTAAATAGCGTACAGTTGGATACGAAATGTGATTTTACTACATGGAACTCTATTTAAGAAGAAATCACCGTTCATTATTTAGTTTTAAACTACTTTAGTTTTATTTAGTTTTAGTTTTATAATTACATCTGGAAATAATGCTTGCAAATGTATGCATATAGGAGGAGATATGCATGTGCATATATCGTACATATGTATATGTATCATACCGCTAGGCTTAACAGATAAAATAGATCTTCAAACTTAAAGTTGAGCAGAATAGGCCTAAGCGATCTCTCTTGCGGCATTACTTGATTTTGTAATCTGCGAATGCTGTCAAATTTTCCTTTCAAACGAAAGATAATCGATTCCTAATCGTCCTGTTCGATTTTTAAAAATAATAAGAGTGCTACTGTCGTCCACAACAGCATCGAGCGCTATTGAGAAAAATATAAGCCGGTGGTCATATGGAAGATCCAAAACGGAGCATATTCCAAAATCCATAAAATCAGTCCAAAAAACACAAAAATAAATAAATAAGCAAATAAACTCACTCGCGAGGATCACCTGTAGATTTAAAAAAGTTGATTAATTAACAACAACAATAACAATTACAGTGCTACAGTCATCAATGACAACATCGAGCACTATTAAGACAAAATCAAGCCGGCGAGCAAAAGGAAGGTCCAAAACGGAGCAAATACCAAAATCCATAAAATCAGTCCAAAAATACACTGAAAATAAATAAATAAAATAAATAAACAAACTCACTCGGCAGGATCACCTGTAGATTTAAACCAATTGATTAATTAGTGCTAGCTCACATCATGGATAAAATCAGTCCCGAATTATATTTAGTTATTTTTGCAACACTCAGCTCCCGTACAGAGGCTCTATTTGTCGACTGAATCTGAGGAAGAATTGCCTACGTCACTGAACGGTGACGTCACAGGGAACTCGGAACAAGATCAACCCATCAGTCACGTGACGTTCGTGGAGGGAGTGGGGCAGCAGGTGGGGTGTGTGAGTGTGGGGGGCTACCCGCAACCCCAGCTTAGAATTCTTGTGGGTAAGTTGATTGCGGGATTCGGTATTTCCTCCTGGTATTCCCAGGATGGTATTCCCAGGATGGTAATCCCTTGATGGTATTCCCTGGATGGTATTCCCTGGATGGTATTCCCTGGATGGTATTCCTAACCAGGGTTTACAATTTATCTATCTTTATCTATCTTTAAAAATAACACCGGACCGGCACTGTTTAGGATCTTTTATTTCTCTACAGCACGTGTTTTTTCAAATTGTTTGAGGTGAATTGATTTGTAGTGACATGCGATGGGGAGACGTCCCTGACATCATCCTTGTATGAGGAAACGGACGTTAAATCTTTATTATTATTATCTATTTGTCTATCTGTAGAATGTTTGACTTATTACCTGACAATTTGTCTATCTGTTGAATGTCTAGCTAAAGGTTCGACTGATTGTCTGTCAAACTTCTGACAGATTATCTGATTAACCATCTCGTATTCTGACTGATTGACTGTCCTATTGATTCATTGATTGACTGATTGATTATCTGATTGATTGACCGCTTGACTGAGTGTTTGTTGGACTAACTGTCAGACTGACTATCTCACTTACTAAGACTGAATGACTGTGTGACTAAATGACTGAATGATTGACTGACTAATTGACTAACTGACTGACTAATTGACTTGACTGACTGAATGACTGATTGTCTGACTAACTTACTAAGTGACAAACTGACTGATTGACTCACTCACTCACTGACTCCCTGACTGACTGATTGTCCTATTCTCTCAGGTGCGCATGACGTCACGGCCAGCTTTGTAACGTCACGTAGAACCAGTCACGTGGGTTTGAAAGGCTTACAGTTGACCTTACACCAGGTTGACCTGAGGACGAATGGTCTAAACCTGACCTCTGACTATGACAACGGGTTCATCAGGTGCATGGCATCTGTTCAGGGTCTTCCTCCTAACGTCACGTCAGCGCGTATACTGGTTCAGTGTTAGTTTAACAAGACTCTCCGACTAGCGTGTCCTTAGTTCATACAAGACTATTCTCAAGGACTAGTGTCACTCTCTCTCTATTCCTCTCTCTCTCTCTCTCTATCTATCTCTATCACTCTACCTCTATTTATCTCTCTCTCTCTCTCTCTCTCTCTGTCTTCTGTCTGTATCTCTCTCTCTCTCTTCTTTCTCTCTCCCTCTATCTATCTCTCACTCTCTATCTCTCAATTTATCTATCTATCTATCTATCTATCTATCTATCTATCTATCTATCTATCTATCTATCTATCTATCTATCTATCTATCTATCTATCTATCTATCTATCTATCTATCTATCTAATCTATCTATCTATCTATCTATCTATCTATCTATCTATCTATCTATCTATCTATCTATTTTTTGTATCTATCTATCTATCTATCTATCTCTTTCTCTCTCTCTCTCTCTCTCTTCCTCTCTCCCTCTCTCTCTCTCTCTCTAACACGTAACTGGCTAGTTTTAAAATCGCTTCAGACTTGTATAGGCAAAGCTAAACCCCTATAAAATGATCAACATTTGCTGTCACATACTTAACCATTAGGCATTTCAGTCATTTATCCAAGTTACCTATTCTGTGAGTGTCCAAGATTTTACTCTCTGATCAGCTCTACCTGGAATTGATCCCAGGACGTCAGGACAGTCGTTGGAAAAATTATAAGCCTTGGACCTGCAGTTAGGCAGTGTACTGGAAAAAGAAGACTACATTATTCGATTGTCCAGTACAATTAAAGAACTTTTGATTTTTCCTGTCTTCAGACGGACCGGTAATTGATTGTGAGCGAAGATCTTCAGCTTTATTAGGTCAGCGTGACCTCTGCATGACCTGTGACGTCAGAGCTAGACCGGATCTAACCGCTTTGTTCTGGATTATAGACGTCAACGGCACGACGCTGGAACCGAGCCAACCGGCTAGAACCAGTTTCACTCAAGAATATCAATCAGTTGTGATGGTATGATTCTGACAATCAAGCCGTCAATCAAAATTTGAAAATGAAATTCTTCCTAACATAAAACGAACAGTTCACGAGTCATTTATTCATAATCTGTGTACGGACATATGAATAATAATAACACGCATTGAAGTGAAATGATCAGCAACGTTGACATCTATCACTTTTTAATACCACATGTTTAAACCGTTAGGCAATTTAGACCATATTGCATGTAACCAGTCGAGGGAATGTCCGAGATTTTACTCTCGGATCGGCGCAGCTGGGATTGGAATCCAGGAGGGTTCAACTCAGAATCTGTCATTTAAAACTTCACGACATTACCCCTACGCTATTAAGGCATTCAAAAAACTATACTATTTATTACAGATTAGAGGAGACGGGGTGACCAGGACCCTGCTGTGCTTGAAGACGGTCAGAGCCCAGCACTACCGCAGCTACACCCTCGTGGCGGAGAACATCATCTCCATCAGAACCCAACAGCTGCAGCTCACGCGGCGACTTCCTCGTCCATCTGGCGACGGTTTCTATACTTACTATGTTTATTATTGTAGCGGATAAAAGTGAGTCAATCGACAGATATAGATAGCCCCTTTCTGGAGTGAGAGAGATGACGTCTTGATTGGGACTGACAAATAGACAGAAGAGAAGTGTGTATGTGAGAGAGAGAGAGGGGATATATATATATATATATATATATATATATATATATATATATATATATATATATATATATATATATATAATAAGATTGACAGTGAGATGAGAGAGAGAGAGAGAGAGACGAGAAGCGCGTAGAGAGAAGAGAGAAGATGGGGGGCAGGGCAACGTATACAGTATAAGGATATAATAGCTATAATATATAGAGAGAGAGAGGAGATTGATGAGGAGAGGGTGAGCACGATGGGAGGAGAGAGAGAGGGATGGGAGACGAGAGAGGGAGAGAGAAGAGGAGGAGAGAGAGTGAGAGAGAGGACGAGAGGAAGAGGGAAGGAGAGGACGATATATATATATATATATATATATATAGAGAGAGAGAGAGAGAGAGAGAGAGAGAGAGAGAGAGAGAGAGATGGAGAGAGAGGAGAGAGAGAGGAGAGTGTGAGATAGCAGATGCGTGAATAACAGAGACAGAGAAAGAGAGAGAGAAAAGGAGAAAAAGAGAGCGAGAGAGTGAAAGAGAGAGAGAGAGAGAGAAAGAGAGAGAGAAAGAAAGAAAGAAAGAGAAGAGAGAAACGCGTATCTGGGATTTCATATATTAGGTGAAATTCAATCCTAACATTTGAAAGCTCTTATAGCACACAAGCTTCGACCTCGCTGCAAGTGGCGATGTCGGTAAGATATTCGATCTCGGATCAGTATGAGCGGGGCTCAAATCCTGGGCTCGCCCGTCACTGTGATCACTTTCGAGTGAGGAAACTGACGTTAACCTTAGCTTTTACCATCTTTTGCACAAATAGTATTAATCGGTTGATTTTTGTAACTGTAAAAGCTAAAAAAGCCAAGATTAACGTCAGTTTCCTCACTCGAAAGCGACTAGAGTGACGGGAGAGCCCGAGATTTGAACCCCGCACCTACTGATCCGCGGTCGAGTATCTTACCGACTTCGCCACTGGCTCCAGTAATAATAATGTTCACAAAATATTACACCGGTACAATTTCTACATATTGCTTCAGATTCGTTTATGTATAATTCATGTTTCAGAAGAAGTGCGGTCACCGCATTCAGCTTTCGGCAAAAGGGATTTTTCACCTGGGTCTTCCTCACTTCCAGACGTTCAAGAACGACAACCACAGAGAGTCCTATCTGCACCTCATGCTCTGCTAGCTACCTCAGCGAGAACACTGTCATCTTGTCTGATTTACAGATATCTCTTCGTGATTCATGTAATATTGGTGTTTTTTGAACTATAACAAAAATAATAATAATAGCAATAATTAGAGTGCTACAATCATCAATGACAACACCGAGCAATATTGAGACAAAATCAAGCCGGCGAGCAAAAGAAGGTCCAAAATCGGTTCAGATTTCAAAATCTAGAACAAGATAGAAATATCGTATCTTAAAATACCCACGACAGTAATGCATTTTAGAAGAGCTGCCTACAGCAGTGGTCGTGCATCTGTTAATTAAACAAACATTATATGCATATCATATGGAGCATGACGATCTATATCCAGTGGTTAAAGTGGAGGAGGGAACGCAAGGGAACTCAGTTCCACTAGCTCTCATATTTTTCTGAGGTACGATCCCCTGCTAGGGGCCCAAATTAGACACTAGGAGATCTCTAAATACATTATAAGATGGGCCCCGAAAAGTTCTGACCGTTCCACAAGCTGAATTCCCACTTTATACGCTGTGTTTGTCTCACGCCCCCTCCCACGGGACAGCCCCGGCTGCCTTCGTGCCACCGCCCCGGGCTGCCCCCGCTCCGGGCTGCCACCGCCCCGGGCTGGCCCTCCACAGGCAGGCTCGCCCCGAGCAGTCCGCCCCAGGCAGTCCGCCCCGAGCAGTCCGCCCCAGGCAGTTCAGTCCGCCCCGAGCAGTCCTCCCCAAGCAGGCCAGTCTCAGGCAGTCCGAACCGAGCAGACCGCCCAGAGCAGGCCCGCCCCAGGCAGACCGCCCCTGGCAGTCCGCCTGGGGCAGTCCGCCCCGGGCAGTTCGCCTCAGGCAGTCCAGCCCCAAGCAATCTGCCTCAGGCAGTCCGCCCCGAGAAGTCCGTCAGTTAATTGAGACGTTAATAAGGTGGACTGCCCGGGATGGACTGCCTAGGGCGGGCTTGCTCGGGGCGAGACTGCTCGGGGTGGCCTGTTCGGGGCCAGCCTGGGATAGCCATGGCCCGGCCCCTGGGTCGGCCCGGTAGGGCCAGGCCGGGGTCAGGCCGGGGCTAGGCCGAGGCTGGGCCGGGCCGGGGCCGGGCCGGGGCCGGGGCCGGGCCGGGGCCGGGGCCGGGACGAATTTAAAATTCCTGGCAAGGCTTTCAATTGTATGCTTCAGAACTAATGGTGTTCTCAATCATATACTTACGACCGAAGCCAAATTAAACGTCAGTTTCCTGCTCGATAGCATGCCAGTGACGGAAAGATGCATTTGAAGTTTGCACCAACTGAAAATCGCTCTTTGAATTATTTTGGTCGTTCGTTTTGCTCATTGGCTTGGACTTGTCTCAATTTTGTGCTAAGTGTTTGCCAGCGTTCTTTTAAATGTTACCATAATTGATCCTAAAGTGTGACGATTCATGTCAAGGTTGAACGATATAGCCAATAGAAAATAAGCAAAGAGACACTAGAAGGTGAAGGCTGGACGCAGTTTGTTGATACACAGATGCTGTTTTGTATGATCGATAGCAGTTTGATATTAAAAGCACAAAATCGATTTTCGTTTTAAATGTGTTTCTTATGTGAAGATACGAAATGGTAAATTCTTTGCAGCCGTATGTAATAACAGCTTCTACGGAGTAAATACCAATATAAATGTCAATTTAAGGAACATTTCGTAATTTTCTTATATTTATCATTGTGTTCAATGCATTGTTTCGAACCAAATGACTATCAGCTATTGCGTCGTCACGTGAACGGTGACTTCGTGACTTTTATGCATGATTATTTAAGTCGAAGAATTCGAAATTCCTTGAGCATGGCATCTCTCCACTGTTTACAAACAAACCGAGTAAAATAGACCTGAAAAGTTATGAATTTTTAAAAAGTATAATTTAGCAAATTTGGAAATAATAAGTAAATGAACACATTTAGGAAATGTTACTGATACATCATTTACGAGAACTTAAAACTAAATATTCGGTATTGAAACCTGAAGCATATATTCGGTCAAATTTCTTGCGGAAGTTATTGATAAATTGATTATCGATTAGTAATTGATTTATAGATAAGATTGTTGTTAATAGTTACACGCACAAACATCTTGAAGGATACTTAAAGTGAGAGAGTTAAATGTGGCCACGGGTGCTAAGGAGACGTAACGTTGTAGGAGCCATATTCGTGTGTTCGCTGATATATTTCATTACAAGCATTTACAAACAGGTAGACCTACGTGTTAAATTTAAATACAACAATTAACAGTTAATTAAAACAATATAGCAATTAGTTAATCAATAAAGTTAATTAAAACAACAATAGGTAAAATCAGGCCAATGTGTAGGTTATAAGGATGTTTCTGAAGACATGTTCAGGTTTCTGTGAATATGATCAAATAAAAATTCTCAATTAAAACATGCATTTTAGTGAAATGATCGACTATGTTGATATCTATCACTTTTAAAACCACTTGTTTAAACCGTTAGGCAACTTATTCCAGTTTTTCTATATCCAGTCCAGTGAATGTCCGAGATTTTACTCTTAGATCGACACGGCTGGGTTTCGAACCCACGGGAGTTCAATTCATTTCGGTATAGATCTGTGATAAAAAATTTTAATGACATTACCTGATGTATCCAACCTCTACACTGGTATAACTTTCAAGTGAAAACCATGAGTTGGAAACCAACCCGCTTTCTCGTGCAATGCTATGCTGGTTCAGAAACAGAGTTAAGCATTGCATGCGTTATTTATTAATTGATTGAGTCCTTAATTTTTTGAATATTTACCATAATACTGCATGACCTTCAGCAGATCTGCTATCACAGAAAATTAATAAATAAACTAAATACTGAATTATGTGGTTGATTAATGCTGATGGATCTATTTGACGTCCCTGACATCATCCCTAGATGAGGAAACTGACGTTAAACCTTTATTATTATTATTACTTAAAATGAATTGATTTAACAAATAAATAAATTATTGATTTAATTTTATATTTCTGATGTTTTAGATCAGCGATAATAACAGAAGTATAACAAAGGCGGAGCTACTGAGACCAAAGCTCTCATTGGACGCTGTTAACTGGGGAGGACCCGCAGAGGGCGGAGCTAATAACTCTGCAGCTGTTGTCTTCTCGTGCAGGAACTCAGTACAGGGTGATCAGCTCATAGTGGATGAGAGAGGTTGTAATAATAGTAATTATAATATTAATAATAATAATAATAATGATAATAATAATAATAATAATAATAATAATAATATAGTAATAGTAGTAGTAATAGTAGGAGGAACTCAGTACAGGGCAATCAGCTCATAGTGGATGAGAGAGGTTGTCATAGTAGTAATGATAATAATAATAATAATAATAATAATAATAATAATAGTAATAATAGTATAAAAAAATAATAATAGTATTATAGTAATAGTAGTAGTAGTATTAGTAACTTGTAATAATTATTTCTGACAATTTCTAATATTTATCACAATTTCTTAAATGTATGGCTTTTCTGAACTATTTGACAATTTCTTAAATACATGACAATTTCTGACTAATTCTGACAATTCTTGATGAATTCTGACAGGCTACGTGTGCGACAGATCATCTCTGACTAGCGGAGGCTGCTGCGCTAGAAGTGAAGTAGCGGGGAAGAGGTTTGCGTGCAACTCTTGTCGTAGCTCGGGCTGCTGTAGCGTCTACGAGTACTGTGTTTCCTGCTGTCTCAATCCTGACAAGGTTTAATTTATCTACCTTTAAATTAATTTTACTAATTTTATTTTATTATTTTATTTTATTATGAAATTTTGGGTAAAATTCTATATACTAGGACTTACTTTAAATTCTAAATACTTCTTGACCATCTTCTCTGACGTCCCTGACGTCATCCTTGTATGAGGAAACGGATGCTAAACTTTTATTATTAGTCATATTCTAAGTATTAATATGATTATTTTCTTATTATTATGTTATTTGTACTATTGTTTTTATTATCCTATTTTATTTTGGCTTGAGCCAGTGGCGAGTCGGTAAGATATTCGACCACGGATCAGTATGTGCGGGGATCAAATCCTGGCTCGCCCGTAACTGACATCGCTTTCGAGTGAGGAAACTGACGTTAAATTTAGCCTTAGCCTTGCCTTAGCCTTTTTTGATTAAAATTTGGGTAAAATTCTATAAAATAGAATTTACTTTAAATTCTTTATAATTCTTGATCGTATTCTAAATATTTTTTGTAATTTTCAGAATTGCGCTGTTGTAGTCCCCTGTTGTGTTCGGGATGCTGAAGAATGGACAAACTGTAGACTGCATGTGTCGTAAAGGGAGACAGAGCAATGAGATCTGATAAATAATATTAATGTTAATAATAATATTAATATAGATTAATATTTTCTAACTAAATTGGACTTCTGTATTTATTCAACAGAGGGCGTTGCTGAAGAGGGTTTACTCGAGAACGTCAAACACATTTAGATACCTGTTTAGCTCAGTCGTGGACGTGTTTGAATTCTGCCTTGCTAAGTGCCGCACCAACTCTCAGGTTACCGGAATAGCATAAATAGTTAAATGTCTTTTTTCAATTTTCGATGGATATAATCAGATTTTCCATGTTGTGTCCGGGTTGTTCAAAGAATGGACCAACTGGTGACTGCACGTGTCATAGAAGGCGACTAATGCACTAAGGTCTGAACCAATGTCTGAAAGGGCATTCTGTTGGCGAGTGCCTAGGGGGCTCAAGAAACTGCTACAAAATTATTACAACTAATGACTTAATCAATTTATCTAATAATCACTCCATCAATCTATCTAATAATAACTCTATCTATGTATCTATTAATTATTCTATCTATCTATTAACCAATAACTGATCAGTCTTTGCAACACTCTACTAACACTCTAGTAACACTCTAGTAACAGAAGCACAACCAAACAATCGAACATTCGAAGCAGACAAACACAAGAAACTGCAACATTTTAAGACTCTTATTTACAGTTTATTGAGGTGTTTTATTTCAATTAATTTTCTCACATGTTTTATTATTTGACAGAGCGTTCAGCACGAGAATACGTACAGAAATCCTCATTTGAAATATTGCTACGGGGAACAGCCCCCCGACACTCTGAGGACACCCTGAGTTCTCTCAAAATATCTTCTATTCTACAACAATTTCCATTAGTCAGAAAGATGTCAAATTAACTGTATCTGGATAAATTAGTATCGACGAAGAGCAATAAATAAGTAGCTCTGATTTATTAACTTGCCTAAATAATTAACTAGTAATGACTAATTAACTAATTAGTAATTGATTCACCAGTGAAGACTTGAAGTGAAATTCAAGAATAGCAGAAGACTTATAAAGGCTGATATTATAGAAATTTGCGTTGGAATTTGGTCATTTATCAATCGTGTTCAGCTGGCGTCCTATTGGTTGGGGATTCAAGATACTCGTACAATGTCGACCAATAGCGCGCCTGTATTCAGCATCCCATGGCTGGAGTCATGCTACCAACAAACCCTGCTACCAAATGGACCATGGAGTGAAAAGGTTTTTATTTTTGGTTATTATACATTTAAAGCTTAAAAAAAGCTAAAGTTAACGTCAGTTTTCTCACTCGAAAGCGATGTCAGTGACGGGCGAGCCCAGGATTTGAACCCGCACATACAAATCTGCGGTCGAGTATCTTAACGTCGCTGGCTCTAGCCAGTGACGGCGTCAGTGGCTTCATTTGTAGTATATTAATTAAATAGTTAATTTGCTTAGATTACTATTGAAATTAATTGAGATTAAATCATGTTATAATAACTGCTGCTGATGTGGGTTTAACGTCAAGATCAGAAGCTCAGAGGGCTTCTCTTCAAGACGGCAGCGGTACAGCGGTTCACTATAGTGAGTTTATATTTACTATACATGATGGACTGTAATCAGATTATCGCCATGGTTGATCAACTGACCGACCTACTAAATCTTAAAATATTTATACTAGCGTGTTGCAATGACACCAACAAGACAGCCTCGAATTTAAACCATATACTCTACATTCTCTCTCTCTCTCTCTCCTAGTGCAGTGCCTACTGGCAGGTTCATGGTATATAACGCCTCCACTCATATCTATCTGCCCTATTTTCCTCTTCATGGCCACATACGAGTGGATCTTTCAATCATCTGTAACATTCCTTTTTAATATACCATTATTCTTGGGGGATTCTGTTTAGTTCAGCGAAGCTTATTCATAAGTGTCTATACAACAGATCTTCCTCATCCACAGTAATGGCAAACATCTTTGATCTCAATCATGCTAACTACCCCACAAGACTATACTGATATAGCTATCTTTATAAGAAGTCTTCTGCCACTTTTTATAAATCATATCTCAATGATGCTTGTACAAACTGGAACGAAATTCCAACTTCCATTAGAAACATCAGCTCTCTCCCAACATTCTCTTATACAAATATTATTTGCTTAGTAACTGGTAATCTTCCAGTTCTAACCAGACACTCGTACGTTTTATGATAATTTAGCCAACTTAATGTAAATTAATTTAAATTCTCATTTTCCATAAAATCGATTGTATATTGGACTCTCTCAGAGTCTTTTGCCGGAAAATGATACTGGAGTGAAAGCTGGGTGTTCAACCGGATAGGATGCCATGCGTCCTCTTTGATGGCCTAGTTTTTTTGAATTTATTATGCATATTTTTTGTTTTTGCTTTATTTGTACACTTATAGGACGTATTGCACTTATTACTTAGATTCTGATTATGCCTATTTAAGCTTTTCTCACGCGTTCATTGATATGATTAATCTGTGAAATTTTGTGAAAATAAAACATATTTCTCTCTCTGTTTAAATAATTATGACGAGATGGGCCCCATGTACCTTTCTCAGTTTCACTAACATAAATACTGTACTATAACAGAAGACAGAGAAGAGTGGATGCGTTATATGCCATGGGCTTGCCAGTAGGCAGTGTACTGAGAGAGAGAGAGAGAGAGAGAGAGAGAGATATCACCTACAGTATGTCACTTGCCTTCATACGGACAGAATATATTACATTTAAATTAAAGTACTTATTATATTATTAATTAAGTAGTTTATTTACTTGCATTATTATAAAAATGAATTTAGATCTTTTGTAGTTAACGTGAAATAATACCTATTTAGGTTCAGAAACTTCTAAGCGACACTTTCGCCGCCAGACTGCGCAAAGGTTTGGCGTCTGGCTTGGCGCAGTGGAAAATAGAAGGGTTTAAGGAATCCGAGTGCAAGCAGATGATGTTTGAATCCGTCGGGTTTGATTTTCAACAGAAGTATTTTCCTCAGGAGACTTGGAGGCCTCAGGATGTTGTATGTATCAGTTACCTAATTGTCTGTGTGGTGTTTTTATTGCATTTATATAGTTGGTTGTTTAACACCATTTTTATGCAAAATGGAGCTTATATTTACTGTTAATGAAAGACTATGGTTACTTCGATTTTTCACGTTACCTTAAGAGTTTTTGTTGTTACGTTAAGAGTATCTGTTGTTACGTAAGAGTTTCTCTGTGACGGTAGCTCGAGTTTTTCGATTCGTCTTGAAGAGAAGCCTTGTGCTTCAGAACGTTGACGTTAAACACACTACAACATATGATTACTTACCTTGGCGACAAATATTTATGTGCTAATACAGTGTAAGAAATTAATTCAGAATCAATATGTCAACAAATAAATAAATAATAATAGGTAAATAATAAATAAGTAGTTATAAATAAATAATAAATCAGTAAGTAAATCAATAAATAAATCAGAGAACTGTATATAGATCAATCATCATCGGCTAGTTTTCTTGTTTCATTCCATAGTTCTATCACAGTTCAGTGTTGTGCTGGCTGTATTTTCTTGTTGTAAAAAAGCAAAAATTATTAAAAAGTTACGAAATTATTAAAAAATTATTAAACCTATTAAAAAACAACTTGTTGTGTGTGACAACGAAAAAAGTTGTAAACGTGAAGCTTTACTTTCATTTCAGTATAGTAATGTGTTTTCCTTCACTTTTAGTAAGAATAAAAATGTTCTCCTATCATCATCATTAAATGATTGCAAAATATTTACTTAAAATAAATGAGATGTTATAATAATTAATTGAAATTATATAACAAATGTATTGATTAATTGAGTTAGCTTACAAATATATTTATTAATTAAAATTAGCTAATATACTAATTAATAAACATTAGTTAACAAATATAAGACTTGATTATCTTTTCTTGCCTTTTCCCATCATAGACATAATCGATCTACCATGACCATTTTTGATCACCGGACTGGCTTTCGTTTAGGACCTTAGTTCTTCTCAACACATTTCTTTTGCAGATAAAAAGAATACTCCAGTATTTTGGTCTGGGTGAATTGATCTGTAGTGATATGTGCTGTAGGGATGTCCCTGACATCATCCTTGGATGAGGAAACGAATGATAAATCTTTTTTATTATCATTATTACTATTAATTAAAATTATCTAACAGATGTATAATTAACTTAATTAGATATATTTGGCAGAATTTGTTTATTAATTAATTTATTTGTAGAATGTCCCAGCTATGAGCATGAACAAGAGAATCATACTAAAGAGCAAGGTCAAGGTCTGGCTGGACGCTGTCCTCAACGACACTCTGGTGGAGTGTAGGTGTCAGAGACATTACCAACATTGCAGGTTACTTTGATTACTAGTTACTTGAAAGATAATAACAATGCTAATAGTGATAATAATTATAATAATGATAATAATTATGATAATTATAATAATTATAATAATTATAATTAAATTTCCAACACTAATAATAATAATAACAATAATAATAATAACGTCAGGGCCCCATAATAATAGTAATAAGAATAATATATATTAATAGAATAATAGTAATAATAATAATAATGTGATTAACATTAATATTTATTAATATACCTAAAAATAGTAACAATTCTTATGATTATTATTATAATTATTATTATTATAAAAATATATATGAATAATATTAATAGTAATGTTAAAGACTAGTATTAATACTAAGCATAAAATAAATATATTTAGAAGAAATTTGTGGCTTTAGTATAGATGTTATTTCATATAGCACAAAAAATTAGGTTTTAGAGTTTAAAAATCACAACTATTAATAATTGTCATTGATTGATAAATGGATTGGTTGATTGATTCAGTGATTTAGATCCCACCTGTTATTGATTGATAAATTGATTGACCAATTAATAAATGGATTGATTGATTGATTCACTGATTTAGGGGTGGGATCATATGTGAAGAGATGAGGACATATTGTGATCATACTAGACAGCTGGTTAAAAACGGACTTGAGGCAGAGCTGTCTAGATTCCATGCATCCGTAGGATTTACAATTACTTTTCCTTATTACTTATATAATAAATATAATATAGTATAGTAAAGTATAGTATAGTATACTATAGTACAGTACAGTACAGTATAGTATAGTATAGTATAGTTTAATATAATATAATATAATATAGTATATTCTCTCTCAGTGCACTGCCTACTGGCAGATCCGTTGTATATATCGCTTCCACTCTTCTCTGTCTTCGGTTTTTCTCTTTATTTAACTTTAATTCACTTTATTTATCTTTAAATTCTCAGTAATATAATTCTCAATCATGCTATTACATACCATTTCATGGGGGATTCTGCTTATGATGACGTGGTTCCCCTATGCCTTCCTCAGCTATAATATAATATAAATATTATAATAAATAGTTAGTGTATAATTGTGATGTTTGACATTTCGACTCCTCTTTCTTGACATTGGGGTATTTTGTCTCACGATTAACTTCTTATTCCACCTCTTCACTGCGATATGATATTAATCTTCATGCCTTAGCTCAATGCTGAATCATTTAGCCATTCATAAGTACTATTATTTGTATATTATTATTATTATTATTATTATTATTATAAATGTATTAAGAAATAGGAAAAAGAATTAGATATGGCACATTATAAGGAGGAAGGTTTATTAAAAGAGGTCATAGAAGGAAGTATGGAAGGAAAAAGAGGCAGAGGCAGGCCGAGATTAGGTATATTAGATCATTTAAAGACCCACTCATATGTGGAATGAAGAGGAAGGCGGAAGACAGAGAAGATTGGAGGCATTATATATCATGGACCTGCCAGTAGGCAGTGCACTACGAGAGAGAAAGAGAGATTATTATTATTATATTATAAGAGATTGAATGACGCCTGTCTTCTGTAATTGATTTACTGACGGACAAATTGACTGATTGAGTAATTGATTGATTAATCGACTGATTAATGGATCAATCGATTGATCCATCGGTCATTAGAGCAACTGACTGATGGACTGATTGATTGCTTGATTGATTAGTCAATCGACTGATCTAAATTATGTGATTTATTGAAGAGAAAATCTAAACCAGAAAGGCCATCTGAAAAAGAACGACTGCTGTCTGAATGGCCTAGTGACGTTATAGGACCTAGTGACGTTATAGGACCTAGTGACGTCATAAGGCCTGGTGACGTCACAGGACCTAGTGACGTCATAGGAGCAGCTGTCGCGGCTCTGTTGGCTCAAGACGGGAGCAGACTGGAGCGAGTGGTATCTGCTCTGCACGGACTGGCTCTGCCTCGCTCACTGAGAGAGCACATCTGGATGACTGGTCTGTTGCAGAAGGAACAGCGCAAGTTCTCCGACATGTGAGACTATTTTAATTTGATTTATTATTATTTTCTAAATTTCTAATAGTACATTATTTTATTACATAGCTAATGAAGATTAACGTTCTTTTTCTCATACAAGGATGATGTCAGGGACGTCCCCTCCTATCACATGTCACTACAAATCGATTCGCCCCAAACGATCTAAAAAACATGTGCTGAAGAGAAGAACAAAAGATCCTAAACGGTGCCAGTCCGGTGACCAGAATGCTAGTCACATGTCTCACGCGTGTGACATTCCGCACTTGCTAAAGTTTTCTTGCTATTATTTGTTATTATTTATTTTCTTGTTTTAGTTTCAATTTGTGTAATTTTTCTCTGACAGTATCCGATATTGTACAGAATCAGACTTTAAGCTTAACGCTATCGCTTTACTTTGATATTTTAGTGAAGTGAAGGAAGTCCTGTTGGGAAGGTTTGAAGAGAGGCTGGCTAGACTGGGATTTGAACGCGAGAGCTCCGAGTCAGCTGCCTCGCCGGTCAGCTCTCTTATCCACAGGACTGTGCACAGGGTAAGAGATTGCTTAGAAGATTCATTCATTTAGTTTATTAATTATCTGGTTAATTATCTCGCTTTCCCTTGTGGTCTCAGTGTACTCAGTCATCATCGTGTGGTGCTTTGGCGCCTGTTTGTGCAGAGTTTGTAAGAGACGTCCCTGACATTGCCTTATGACGAGGAACCGAACTTTAAATTCTGATTGATTGATTGATTGATTGATTAATTAAGAGCAGCCTTTATGTTTTATCTCTTCATAAGAAGCCATGTGCTTCTGAACGTTGACGTTCAACACCCTAAAACAACAGCAATAACACGCTACGACCTATAGATATCTGCATGTGTATGCAGCCGTATGAAGTCATATCCATACATATATATATATATATATATATATATATATATATATTTATATATATATGTGTATATAGATGATTATATATATGATATATATATATACATAATATATATAATTTATATACATATATATATATATATATATATATATATACAATATTTATATATATATATATATATATATATATATATATATATATATATATATATATATATATATATATATATATATGTATGCAGACGTATGAGATCACGAGGTCCATGAGGCACTACGCTGATGATGATGATGATCACTTGAACGAGGCCGTGGAGGTTCTGAACAAGCTCTACCTACACAGCAACTGTCATCAGTCCTACCACGTTCATTGGCTGCTACCGCTGCAAGAAGCGTTCATCAGGGGCAGGGAATCAGGTAAATTAAATCATTAAGGGCAGAGAATCAGGTAAATTGACTCAAAGTTTAGTTCTGTCATTTAAAAATGTTGTTCCGTCATTTACAAATTTAGCTCCATCATTGAAAAATTTAGTTCCGTCATTTAAAAATTTAGTTCCGTCATTTAAAAAATTTTGTTTCGTCGTTCATCAGGGTCAGAGAGTCAACTAGTGTGACTCAACCTTTAGTTAACGTCAGTTTAATTTTGTAATTTTTATTTATTTTTCTTATAGTTTATTTTTTACTTTTTAAAATATTTTCTGTAGAGTCAGGTAATATAATTTTACTTAAAATGTAGCTCCGTCATTTAAGTTTTGTTGTTAATAAATTTTATTTATTGACTTTTCTTATAGATTTTGTTTTTATTTTTTATTTATGTTGTTATTATTGTTAGTAATTGTTAAAAATTATTAAATAAAATTAATGTGTAAATAAAATGTATACAAATTTTTTTATCCCACTCTATAGACTACTGGGATTCAAGGTAAGATAATGATGTCTATTTTGCTCTGAAGTCTGTTCTGTTATGAAGTCTGTTTTGTAATGAAGTCTGTTTTGTAATGAAGTCTATTCTGTTATGAAGTCTGTTCTGTTATGAAGTTTGTTCTGTTATGAAGTCTGTTCTGTTATGAAGTCTGTTCTGTTGTGAAGTCTGTTCTGTTGTGAAGTCTGTTCTGTTATGAAGTCTGTTCTGTTTTGAAGTCTGTTTTGTTATGAAGACTGTTCTGTCCTGAAGTCTGTTCTGTTATGAAGTCTGTTCTGTTATGAAGTCTGTTCTGTTATGAAGTCTGTTCTGTTTTGAAGTCTGTACATTACTTGGACTGGTTCTACAAATTTTGAATTACACCGTATATTAGACCTCTCATTCTGCTCATCAGCTTCTCATTTTAGTTCCATCTCATTTCTATTTCAGTTCCATCTCATTTCCATTTCAGGTCTCATTTCAGTTCCATCTCAGTTCCATCTCATTTCAATTTCAGTTCTATCTCATTTTTATTTCAGTTCTCATTTCAATTTCTCAAAATCTTGAATTGCACCGTTTTTGGACCTCTCATTCTGTTCTTCAGCTTCTTTTTTGCCTGTGCAGTGCTTGATGTTGTCGTGGACGACAGTAGCACTTTCGTATGGTTCTTATTATTTATTTATTTATATATTTATTTATTTATTGCACTTAACATGTCATACACGTATAAATACGATCAAACAATTTAGCCAGGCACAGCACAAAACTAGGAAAAAAGAATCACACCATTTATTGGACCTCTCATTCTGTACTTCAGCATCTTTTTACCTTTACAGTGCTTGATGTTTTCGTAGATGACAATAGCACTTTATAAAGTGTGGTACTTATTGCTGTTATTGTTTTAGGAAGGCACAGCACAAAACTGACACTGAGTTTGGACCTGTTTATAAAGGACGTGTTTCCGAGTTGGCGTGCCATTGAGTCCATGGCCGGTGTGGTGATGGAGAGATTAGAAACGATAAATCCTTCTCTCTATGCTCATATCAAGCGTGTCATGTCAGTTGATCCACTTATCAACCGAAAAGTTAGTAAGATTTTTCTTTTTATTGTTCCTTTTAAAGGTTAGTAAGGCTATTCGTTTGAATAATCTATTTAACAGTTAATAAGACTGTTCTTTTATTAGTTTTTAAAATTAGTAAAACTATTCTTATTGTGTATGTTTTATGACAGTTAAAAATGTAACATTTGTATTATTATCTACGAAGCTATATGTGACTAGTGTTCTTTATATAAGTTAATATACTTTTTCTCTTTATTAGTTTTAAACTTTAAAGTTGGTAAAACTAATCAGTGTAGGCCTATAGTTTTCATCATTATTCAATTTGTAACTGGTTTATAAAATGATTGTCTTCAAACACTAGCAAACTGACTTACTTATTCCATTTATTAATTCTTCAGGAATTTCTTGTCTGCCTTGTCAATACTACGGACCAATCAGAGGCTGAAGAACTTCTTGATCGCAGTTCTTCACCGAATGATGACTCAACAGATTTACTGCTGCATAATCCAACATTGTTCATTAGAAAATGGCTGGGGCAGGTTCGTTTAATTGTTTTACAAAATACCTTCGTTTGTACGTCAAAATGTCTACTGCTAAATTATTACCTGGTCGAAAAACAATTACTCAATAAGCAGTGGTGTGAAGTATCGAAGTAAAAAGACTTCATTACAAATAAAAGTGCTCAATCGATACTTTTACTTGTAACGAAGTACCAAATTGGTCTGGGTACTTTTTACTTGTAACGCAGTAATTTTTGTTATACTTTTTACTTTTACTTTTAGCCACTGAAGTGAAAAAGTCACGTTACTTTTTGAAAACTGTAGGAATGTCTATCGCAAAATTTTTACTAATTAATAAAGTTTTGAATAATAGGAGAATAAGGATTAAATTGATACAAATTCACGGATATGATATCTGTAGGATCTCATCAATTGGGCATTGAGGTTTAGCGCACTATTAATATTTGTGATTGTTCAGAGGATAACGTCTATAGTGATAATAACGTGTATGATTTACTGAGTATCCGATTGATGGATTAATAGATTAATTGACAGACTAAAATTGATTGATTGACTGATTAATCAACTGATTGTTCAATTGATTAATTAATTGACCGTTCGACTCACCGTCTGACTAATTGATTGTGTGATTGATTGAATTACTGATTGCCTAATTAGTTACTTGATTGATTTATTGATTGATCGATCGATGGATTGATTGATTGATTTAGCTATTTGTAGGCATATTGGATAGCCCGGCGGTGATGTTTGTTTGGGATCAATGTTTTTTGAAGTCATGGCAGAGTGAGGTGCTGGAACATTTTGCTCTTGCTGTTCTTCTACTGCTGCGGGAAAAAATTCTTCATACCACTGACTATGCAAGCTTGAAGCAGGTGCAAAACTCATGAAATGTTAACATTTCTATACAAGATTATGAGATACATAATTTACATATTCAAGACTGCAGAGTCGAAGAGTATTAAATATAACAAAATAAAAATTACAAAATTATCTTCTAGAGTGTAAAGTATTAAATATAACAAATTTAAAAAATACCGATTATCCTGTAGAGTGTAGTATAGAGAAAAAAACTTTCTTACCAAAAATAAAAAACGTTAAAAAACGCGTTTTTTTCCCAAAACTAAAAAAGTTGAAAAAAACGTTAGTAGCGTATACGTAGGCTTGCATATATATTACCATGCCTTCATTCCATAACACTAAACAATTTTATTGCAACTCGACTTGATGTAAAGTTCTAAAGTATGTCCATAGACTCCATACAAATATAAACAAATACTTTCAGGTCACATACAGCCACACTGTCAGTTGTTCATATCAATACAAGAAAATTTAACGTTAACGGTTTACGTTTTTTTACGTTTTTTATTTTATAAGAAATAAAAAACGTAAAGAGCGCGTTTTTTTCACAGATATAGGAGTATTAATTAATTTTAAAACAGAAAGGTAAATGTTTTTTGATAATGTATTTACAGTGTACTACTTTTTACTTTTATTTTAGTTGAAGCTATGTCGTTTGTTGTTTGTGATTAAAAGCTAAAGCCCAGTTTAGCGTCAGTTTCCTGCTCGAGAGCATGTCAGGAATCAAGTCCAGTGCTCTCCACGTCACTGACATGCTAGCGAGCAGGAAACTGACGTTAAACTTGGCTTTAGCTTCTTCAATTTTTAATGAATTACTAAATGATTACTGGATATCTAATTCTCAGTTAATAATAATAATAGTAATAAAAGTTTAACGTCCTTTTCTCATCCAAGGATGATATCACGGATGTCATCATTAATACCAACCTGGGAATAGAATTTTTATGTAGTCATTTAGCTGCACAAATATAAAAGTTAAGAAATATTGGGAATTAGTAAATTAAATGACCAAATTAGATGTATAAATTTTCCCATTGAGAATTAGTGCACATTTTTTGGAAAATGTGATACATTTTATCTGAGAAACTGTAGGAACAAATATACAGTATATATATATATATATATATATATATATATATATATATATGTATATATATATATATTTACAAATATATATAAATATACGTGTATATATATATATATATATATATATATATATATATATATATATATATATATATACAATGCATATATATCGTTAAAGAATTTAATTTTCAGGTGTTTTTGAATGAACCGTGTCAACTGTATACTCTGGATATTCGCAAGGCTTGGCTACTGCTGCAGAGCAATGGTGATCCCAGCCTGATCCCGTCCATGAATCGACTTACCCTAGATGGGTGAGTATTACGTGCATGATTTCATTACGGGCTAACTATTTATTATTCAGTGTTAGTATTAGATACTTATGGTTTATAATTAAATTTGTTAGTATTAAGCATTTACTGTTTATTTGACTACTAATCTGATATGTTGTACATTATATATAACTAAGCTGTTCTATTAGGCATCATGTATAACTAATTTGATATATTATATATATATATACTTTGCCACCTATCTGTCTGTTATCTCAAGTACATTTTTTTCCTAGTTTTGTGAAACCTTCGAATGAAGAAAGTAACTATTCATTTTATTGAAGTTGCAGTACCTAATCCTATTCCCAACTCTAATCCTACGCCAAGTCCAAACCCTAAAGGTAGCCTTAGTAAGTCCCTATATATGAATTTGTTGAAGCGAAAGAAATAGAAATGCAATAATGTAAAGTTATCATAGAAACTGGTCGATATATATTGACGTTGCCTTTTCTGAATTACTGCAATTCGATCTGCCTTATTAGACAAAAATTATACATGTGATATAAATGTATAATTATACTTGTGAGTATATGTGTAATTATGTGTGTGATTATATGTGTGATTATATGAGTGATTATTTGTGTGATTTTATGTGTAATTATGTGATTGTATGTATGATTATATGTGTGATTAAATGTGTAATTATATGTGTAATTATTACATGTGTGATTATGTGTGATTATGTGCGATTATATGTGTAATTATATGTGTGATTACATGTGTAATTGGTCACATAAACGGTTGACTTATTGGCGCAGATTTAATGAAGCATCATCAACCCTAGAGATCAAGGTCAAGGCTGCTCCAGTAGAAAGGCCTATCCTGCGATCAACTGAGAGAGAAAACAAGATGGCGGCCTCGGATAATTGCGCATCGTTTGACGTCTATATTGACGGCTTGAAGAACATTCCAGATAGAGCGACCATTGTTAAAGTTTGCTTCCCACTTCTTTATCGTCTTTAGTTAGTTATTTTGTTGTTGTGCCCTTATACAGTTATCCTAACTTATTTTATCATATTTTATAGTATCTTATTTTATTTTTTATTATAGTATATTGTAGTACAGTATATTTTAGTATATTATACCATCACATTTCATCTGATCTTATATTGTAGTATATTCTCTTGTCTTATCGAACATTATTTTCTCATTATGTTCTCGTATCATATTTTAGGCTACCTCTCTTTACTCTACAATTAATGTTTGTAGGCTACAAATTATATAGTACACGGTGGAACCACACAAGATGTTGTTGTTGATATAGTACTGTTGTTGTTGATGTTGTTGTTGTTGCTGATGATGTTTTTGTTGTTGTTGTTGGTGTAGGTGACAGGTCGCATAGTGCACGGTGGAGGGATGCTGGACGACGCCTCGTACCTCTCAGCCCTGCCTGAGGTCAAGTCCTCTGCCAGGTGCCCGACCTTCACCTTCAGGCGCAGCTTCAACGAGGCAGGGGGGGAGATCAGCTGTGCCGCAGTGTTGCTGCTCAGGGTCTACACCGTGGCCCGTGACTCGGGCAGGCTGGTCATCCTGGGGGACTGCGCTTTCTCACTGTTTAACGAGCAACAGGTTCGCTTAATTAATTGAATAGTTTATGGAATCAATGTGTTTATTGAATCATATTTATTGAATCAATCAATTAATCATTTGAATCAAGCGATTGGTTGACTTAATTACTTACTTTATCGTTTAAATTTTTGATCGCGGGAATACCCTTTCTCACTCTTTAACGAGCAACAGGTTCTATTAACCAAAAGTGTAAAGATATTTAAGGATAAGGATAATTATAGATAAAGATATTTAGGGATAAAGATATTTAAGGATAAGACTATTTAAGGATTAGGATAAATATGGATTAGGATATTTAAGGATGAGGATATTTATGGATAAGACTATTTAAGGATGAGGATATTTAAGGATGAGGACATTTAAGGATGAGGATATTTAAGGATGAGGACATTAAAGGATGAGGATATTTAAGGATGAGGATATTTAAGGATGAGGACATTTAAGGATGAGGATATTTAAGGATGAGGACATTAAAGGATGAGGATATTTAAGGATGAGGACATTTAAGGATGAGGATATTTAAGGATGAGGACATTAAAGGATGAGGACATTAAAGGATGAGGATATTTAAGGATGAGGATATTAAAGGATGAGGATATTTAAGGATGAGGACATTTAAGGATGAGGACATTAAAGGATGAGGATATTTAAGGATGAGGATATTTAAGGATAGGGAAATTAAAGGATGAGGATATTTAAGGATGAGGACATTTAAGGATGAGGACATTAAAGGATGTGGATATTTAAGGATGAGGACATTAAAGGATGAGGATATTTAAGGATGAGGACATTTAAAGATGAGGATATTAAAGGATGAGGATATTTAAGGATGAGGACATTTAAGGATGAGGACATTTAAGGATGAGGATATTTAAGGATGAGGATATTTAAGGATGAGGACATTTAAGGATGAGGACATTTAACATGACATGATGATGATGTTTATTAGAATCCAAGTAAAAATCTAAGAAAGAAATCACAGCATACACATTTACAGACACATCATCTATAACCTTAATCCATATCCCTGAATTCTGACGTGTTGTGTTGTACTACATTGTATTGTGTTTACGTTCTGTTGTCATAGCGACGTATGTTGTGTTGTGTTTACGTGCTGTTGTCATAGCGACGTATATTGTGTTGTGTTTACGTGCTGTTGTCATAGCGACGCCTGAGGGAGGGAGCCTACATGAAATGTCTGCGAGTGGTACCGTCGCCCATGATGACAGATCCTGAGTCACTGCTCGGAGACTCCTTCGATGATCTTCCAGCTGTTCCAGCCACCAGAATCTACTTCAGGATACTCAGACATACACAGGTAACAGGATCTACTTCAGGATACCCACACATTCACAGGTAACAGGATCTACTTCAGGATACCCACACATTCGCAGGTAACAGGATCTACTTGAGGTTACCCACACATTCACAGGTAGCAGAATCTACTTGAGGATACCCACACATTCACAGGTAACAGGATCTACTTGAGGATACTCAGACATTCACAGGTGACAGGATCTACTTGAGGATACCCACACATTCACAGGTAACAGGATCTACTTGAGGATACCCACACATGCACAGGTAACAGGATCTACTTGAGGATACCCACACATTCGCAGGTAACAGGATCTACTTGAGGATACCCACACATTCACAGGTAACAGGATCTACTTGAGGATACCCACACATTCACAGGTGACAGGATCTACTTGAGCATACCCACACATTCACAGGTAACAGGATCTACTTGAGGATACTCAGACATTCACAGGTAACAGGGTCTCTTGTTTATAGTGTTCTTCAAAGAATATTCCCAATATAAAAGAATATTTAAAGAATATTTTAAAAATTCGCCAATGGATGGAGCCAGCGGCGAAGTCGGTAAGATATTCTACCACGGATCAGTATGTGCGGGGTTTAAATCCTGGGCTTACCCGTCACTAACATCGCTTTCGAGTGAGGAAACTGACGTTATCATTAGCTTTTAATACTGTTCGTCAAGAATACTAGTTTAGGGAACCCTTGTTGTAATTAACAGGACTATCTTAAGGCACCCTTGTTGTAATTAACAGGACTATGTTAAGGCACCCCTGTCCACGTGGGACGCGCACTACACTAGGCTGGACGATCCACTGATGGACTGGGAGGACTCTATGATCCTGGGATACTCTAGAGCGGCGGAGATAGGAGATTTCCCCGTGCTCGTCTCTGATATGATCAGGAAAATGCAATCAAATGAACGACGATCAGGCGACCCTGCCGGTTAATATTACTAATTAAACTTCAAACTATTAATTCTCCTGTAGTTTACTGTAATTATGTTCGTATGTTTACGTATATTATCTATCTGCGGTTGTCAGATTGTTTTGAAACTGACGAAGATATATATATATATATATATGTATATATATATACGTATATATATATATATATATATTATATATATGAACATATATAATATATATAATATATATATATATATATATATATATATATATATATATATACATATATATAAATATATATATATATGTATATATATATATATATATATATATATATATATTTATATATATTGCTTTCTGTTATCGGTTTTACTTGATTTTTCTTATAGATATTGGAAGAATTAGAACATAAAGTATTGCATAAGCTCTTCTACTATTGATTTGTCTTGAGAATTGAACCTGGTGCAGGACTTGTAAATATCTTTGGATATTTAATTTTCCTGATATGTCAAGGACGACGGTACCATGCTAGGTACCAGCCCTGACAATGATGCTGTTGATGATGATGATGATGATGATGTTGATGATGATGTTGATGATGATGATGCTGTTGATGATGATGATGATGATGATGATAATGATGATGATGATGCTGTTGATGGTGATGATGATGATGATGCTGTTGATGATGATGATGATAATGATGATGATGATGATGCTGTTGATGATGATGATGATGATGATGATGATGATGATGATGATGATGCTGTTGATGATGATGATGATGCTGTTGATGATGATGATGCTGTTGATGATGATGATGATAATGATGATGATGATGATGCTGTTGATGATGATGCTGTTGATGATGATGATGATGATGATGCTGTTGATGATGATGATGATGCTGTTGATGATGATGATGATGATTATTATGACGATGACGACGATGATGATGATGATGACGATGATGATGATGCTGTTGATGATGATGCTGTTGATGATGATGATGACGATGACGACGATGATGATGATGATGATGACGATGATGATGACGATGACGATGACGATGATGATTATGGAACAGTCAGGATATCCCCTCAGGAATGGATGGAGGAGAGATTGGATGGACTGAGGCAGCTACAGCTTGATGAAATCCCGGAACACCTGAGTGTGGAGAGGTTGATAGGTTTCTGGAAGATCTCCGTCAACATCATCAAGGCTTATGGACTCGATGGTCTGATTCTATATATAGATATATATATATATATATTATATATATATATATATATATAATATATATATATATATATCTTTCCCATACAATTACTACTGCTTTATAATAATTTTTGTAATGTAATATAATGGCAAATAAAATGATCTCATATAGTAATAAAATTCACTTAATTTAAAATATTTATCAATATTTATCAGAAATAAATATAGTAAGTCAACATAAATTGTGACAAAATTAAAAATATTAGATGTTTCCACAAGTTTGACCAAAACTGTAGTTAGATCTATTTATTTGTTAATTGATTGACTTACGCTAGCTGGAAATTACACTTTCTGTACCGCTGTACCCCTGTCTTTCTCTGGTGGAACTGGTGGGACAGCTGGTGGTACAGCTGGTGGTTCAGCTGGTGGTTCAGCTGGTGGTACTGGTGGTACAGCACTGGTGAACGAGAGTAAATCAGTTGTCGTCAGTGAGCTGAACATTGAAAGCCTTCAAATTGTTCCTCAGTGGATGGATGGACCTAAGGTATGTATTAGTCGGTATGAGTGAAGCTTATTAACAGAATGTTTGGGTGGGGCAATGCTAGGGTAGGGCAATGCTAAGGTAGGACATTGCTAGGGTAGGACATTGCTAGGGTAGGACAACGCTAGGGCGGGGAAATGATAGGATGGGGTAATGCTGGGGTAAGGATATAGCTAGGATAGGGCAATGCTGGGGTAAGGACATTGCTATGATAGGGCAATGCTGGGGTAAGGACATTGCTATGATAGGGCAATGCTGGGGTAAGGATATTGCTATGATAGGGCAATGCTGGGGTAAGGATATTGCTATGATAGGGCAATGCTGGGGTAAGGATATAGCTATGATAGGGCAATGCTGGGGTAAGGATATTGCTATGATAGGGCAATGCTGGGGTAAGGATATAGCTATGATAGGGCAATGCTGGGGTAAGGACATTGCTATGTACGGCATTGCTAGGGTAGGACAGTGGTCTGAACTTTTGCCGTTATGATTATTCTTTATTTGAACATTTCTTGTCAAGTTTTGTCAGAAATTGGCCCTCCTTGAGATAAAATCGTCCTGGGATAAGAAAGCTCTAAAGCTTGTTGTTATTAAATTTATTTCTTAACCCGCGGGCGTTTATCGTGTAACAGTACGTCCACATCAAGTTCTATCTTTCGTATCTTCACGCGTCGCACGTGTTACTCCTTCACTCCGTGCTTATTAGTAGTCGTGCCTTTTGATAGCGCATGGAATGCATCCGACGCGGATTTAAGAATAACCTTCCAACACCCCGGATTTTTTATATTCAAAGCTGTCATTCTATCTTGCACTCGTCGCTCTGTCTTCCAAGGGTCAATCAACGAAGTACTAACCGAGCCCAGCGTTGCGTAATTTCGTCTGCTGATGTTCTTGCTAAATCACTCGCGCTAAACCTCGCTCCTAACATATCTAAATCCCGCTCCTAACATATCTAAATCCCGCTCCTACCGTATCTAAATCCCGCTCCTAACATATCTAAATCCCGCTCCTAACATATCTAAATCCCGCTCCTAACATATCTAAATCCCGCTCCTAACATATCTAAATCCCACTCCTAACATATCTAAATCCCGCTCCTAACATATCTAAATCCCGCTCCTAACATATCTAAATCCCGCTCCTAACATATCTAAATCCCGCTTCTAACCTTGAACTGTTTAGAACTATTTAGCCTAGAACTGTTTGTAGTTATACTTTCCGCTTGAGGAGTCCCTGACATCACCCTTGTGTGAGGAACCGAACGTTAAATCTTCTTAGTATTGTACTGTATTCTACAGCAAGTGGAACCTGCGGTGAATGACAGTGCTGACTGTGACAGAGCCTTTCTACTGGTTAGACTGTACGGTATCGACTTGGTCTATCAGCCTACCTTAAACCACGCCAGCCCCGGCACGATACTGCGTGAATCAGGTGGTCAGCTAGATGATCTAGAGGACCTGCTGTTGGGCTGGTCCATCGTGCCTCTCACCGAAGGGTTGGTTAATATGTTAATATGTGTGTGCATAGGAATGCCTTGAATTTAATTTGGTAAGATTAAAATTTTGTGGTGATTCTGCAAGAGACGTCCCTGACATTGCCTTTTGGCGAGGAACCTGAATTTAAATTCTTATTGATTGATTGAAATTGAATTTGTGCGCAAGGTTAGGTAAAAATAATGATAATAATAATAATAATAAGAACAATAATAATAATGATAATAATAGTAATGATTATAATAATAATAATAATAATAATAATAATAATAATAATAGCAATAATAATAATAATAATATTAATAATAATGAATAATAATAATAAAATTAATAATAATAATAATAATAATAATAATAATTCCTATCTACAAATTTCTATAGCAGTATGATGGCTGGCTGCTGGTGACCGGTCTTCGAGACTGCTTTACAGATTCCTGACACTCTATTATCAATCCTTTCCATGGTTAATCATGTATTTGTTATTGAGAGAGCCAATTGACAGCAACCAGAGATACACGATTAACCTTCCATGGGCCCGAGGGTATATCATTTAGTTGTTGACTGACCTGAGCTTTGAACCCAGCCCTATTGTTTCCGAGGCAAACACTCAAACCTTTACGCCATTTCCCATCCCAGATTACTAATCTCTAGCAAACTTCTTATACATGTATATGTATACAATATATAAAGCTGAAAGAGCTAAAGCCAAGTTTAACGTCAGTTTCCTGCTCGAATAACACGTGAGTGAAGTGGAGAGCACTGTATTTGAACCCTGCTCCTACTGATCGACTGTCGATCAATTTGCCAGTAAGCCACCGCTCACCCTATATGTAAGAAATTCTATTTTTAGTCAACTCGGTGGCGTTGTAATTAATTAATTACTTTATTTATTTATTTATTTATTCATCAAGAAGAAGAAAAGAAGAAAATATGTTTTATTTACGAAATTTCACAAAATTCACAGAGTAATCACATCAATGAACGTGTGTCAAGTAAAATTAAATAAGCATTATCAGAATCTTAGTCATAAGTGCAATACGTCCTGTAAGTGAAAAGTAGAACAAAAATGTGCATAATAAATTGAATAAAAACTAGGCCATCAAAGAGGACGCAAGGCCTCCTATCCGGTTGAACACCCAGCTTTCACTCCAGTATCGTTTTCCGGCAAACGACTCATCACTTGTATTCACTTCTGACAAACTTATGTGCACACTAGAAAGTTGAACTTTAAGTTTCATATGTTTCAGAGGAGTGGTGTGTACGGGGGAGCACCATGTGCCTGTGTTCAGGGTAAATCCACTGAAGAACAAAGCATTTGTAAGAAACCTCTCCTCTCAAGTCCCTCTGATGGATGCCATTAGAGCTCTGCCATGCACTGATGAAAATAGATATGTGAGTAAAGTGCTGAAATGTGTGGATATGTGTTTAGTATGTGTTAAAAGTGTATGTATGTGTTTAGTATATAAATAGTGTGGTTAAATGTGTCTATATGTGGTTAATATATAAGTAGTATGCTGAACTGTGTGGATATGTTAGTTAATATATAAGTAGTGTGCTTAAATGTGTATATACTGTGTGTAAAATAGACTTGTAAATGTTTGTAACAGGCCCTGTTATATAGGCATGTAGATTTTCTTTTTTAAATATGGGTTTAACGTCATGGTCAGAAGCCCGAAAGGCTTCTCTTCAAGACGTCGTGTGTTCTGGTGTATCCTGAAAGGTGATTAAACAGCGTAGTAAAAATGAAATAAATAAAACTATTATCGAGATTTTACTCTCAGATCAGCTGTACCGGGAATTGATCCTAGGACCTCAGGGACAGCCATTTAAAACGTCATATTGTTACCTAATGCGCTTACGCACTTAGCCATTGAGAATTCTAAGGCATGTATAGTAGCTCCTGGCTTCCTTCTGTTTGAATGAAGAATTGATAAATAATATAATAATAATAATAATAATAATAATAATAATAAAGGTTTAACGTCCGTTTCCTCACACAAGGATGATGTCAGGGAAGCCAATGTGAAACGATGTGAAGCATCTTTAGTTTTTTTCTGTGTATTATTTAAAAAATAATTTTTATCACTATTATTCTATCATCATTATTATATTATTATTATATTATCATTATTTTTTATTATTATATCATTATTATTTTTATCGTTTATTATTACTATTATTATCATCAATTAGCCTATTATTTACTATTTTAAAAGTTGGTCGTTTTCGGTGCTAGGTTTGCATTCATTTATTTTTTTTAAATTATTAAGAAAAATAATATTAATTCATTAATTAATTAATATTAATAAAAATAATAAATTATTATTGTTATTAATTGTTTACTATTTATATTTTATTTACTATTCATTATTCGATTTTTATTTTTTTTCTATAGAAGCTCTTCACTGGTGGTTAGGGTGGGGGATGATCAGTTGTCAATGACTGATGACGTCACTGCTGGGGGGAAACCCGAGGTACGTTCTCTATTGTTAGATCTAGAAAAACTATCAAAAAAAACTACAAGAGCAGCAACTAAACAAGAAAACTCTGTAGCACGTGCGGCGTGTTATGTGTGTGACCATCAATGTGAATTTAGTTTGATAGCTGCAAATATATTGTTTTAATCTAAATTCTAAATGTTACAAAGGAATTTAACTCCGTATCCTAATGTAGAGTCTAGTATTGAATTGCAGTGTATTTTGTTTTGTTTATTGTAATGTATTATGCTAGTTTGTCTTTTATTATATTTAATTTTATTTTGCTTATTGTATATCTACTGATTACTGGATCGACAGTTTCCAATCTTATTGTATTGTTTGCTACATTGTATTGTATTATATTGTATTTCCACATATGAGTGGGTCTTTAAATCATCTAACATACCTAATCTCGGCCTGCCCCTGCCTCTTTTTCCTTTCATTCTACCTTCTATGACCTCTTTTAATAGACCTTCCCCCTTTAGAATGTGTCCCATCCATCTTTTCTTCCTATTTCTTAATACATTTATCAACTGTCTATCTGTGCCAACTCTCTCCAGGACTTCCTCATTTGTAACCTTTTGAGTCCAGCTAATCCTCTCCATTCTTCTCCAAATACACATTTGGAGGATGGATAGTACATTGTATTGTATTGTATTGTGTTACGTTGTATTGTAGGCTATTAGGCTCCTATAGTACATTCTATTGTATTGTATTGTATTACGTTGTATTGTATTATAGTACATTGTATTGTATTGTGGTACATTGTATTGTATTGTGTTACACTGTTTTGTATTGTATTGTATTCTATTGTTGTGTCCACACAGTATCAGCGTCACGACGACCTGCTGGTAGCCGCCTCATGTAGAGACAGTTGTATCAGAGCAGAGAGTGAGGAGAGGAACATGAGTCAGGTTAAACAGTTCATCCTGGAGCCGATATATCGCAGGTACAAATCCAACATGGAGCGCAACAGAACGTACCGGCTAGAGAAAGATTTGTTCCATCAAAGTGTGCAGGATGTCATTATGATGCTCACGGTTTGTACTGTTTCTATTTATTGTTTCGTTCGTTTTCTCATGCAAGCACCCACAATCTGGAACTGTTTACCTGCTAACCTTCGCTCATGTTTTTCTCTTTCAACTTTCACTTGCAAGCTTAAGACTTACCTTTTCCCGCCGTAGACATAATTAATCTACCCTGGCCATTTTTGATCACCGGACTGGCTTTCATTTAGGACCGTACTTCTCCTCAGCACATTTCTTTTGCAAATTGGTCTGGGTGAATTTATCTGTAGTGATTTGTGCTGTGGGGACGTCCCTGACATCATCCTTGAATGAGGAAACGGACGTTAAAACTTTATTATTATTATTATTATTACGTCTTTCTCTATTATCATTCAGTCCTTGTGCTTTACTTTTGCTGTTTGTGAGTGCTTCTTGTAAGGCAGAGAATTGTGTGCAACTTGAATATAGCTCGATTACTTATCCTTTTAATTGATATGAATAAAACAAGGACTTGCATATAAATAAAACAATTATTTGTTAAGGAATAAAAAAGTACTTGTTTGTGATTAAAATAACAACTTGTTTGTCCGTGAATTTACAAAATACTAGTTTGATTTTGAACCAAGTACTGTTAGATAATCATCATCATCATCTTCATCTTCCCTTGAATCCCAGTTTAACTGTTAGATAGTTTAAGTGCAAAGGTACACTCAAGATTATCTTGTTCGCGTACCAAGTACTCCCCTATGCGTTCATCAGATACGGAAAACGGTCTAAATTGCTTAACGGTTTAAACATGTGGGATTAAAATGTGATAGACATCAACATGGTTGATCATTTCACTAAAATGCTTGTTTATTTTTTTCCAGAAACAGAAAGAGACTTGATTTATCTGTGATACTATTCTTCATCTGTGATTCTACTGAAATCCGCTCATGGGTGATTCTTCTTACAAAGAACTGAATTTTACAGGAAACAACATGCGAATCATCATCATTTTCATCTTCCCTAGAAACGCAGTTTATCTTGGGCTGGGATTAGGGCTGGGCTGGGCTTGGGCTGGGAATCTGTAGCTATATCTGGAGCCTAGGCGCTCACCAACCGAATGCCCATTCTGACGTTGGTATGGATCTTAGTGCTTTGTCGCCTTTTACGACACATGCAGTCCACGAGTGATCGATTCTTCAGCAATCCGGACTCAACACGGGTAAACGAAACAACATACGAATAACGACATATATTATTGTGATTAATTATTTTGTGCCAATTATGTGCAATGTTAACTTCAGCATATCTCTATTATCATTTGCACAGTTAACTGTAAATACTAAAACAATTAACATTCCACATAGTTCATATGCACATTTGACTCTCATTGATATCCATGATGATATTTAGCATGCTTTTTACTATATAATTTATTTATTATTCTGATATATTATGATTTGCAACACAGCAGATTAAAGACGTCAGGCATTCATATTTAAATAATGTATAATCTGTCAATTGTTGTTTATTCTCTTCGCAGTCATAATAGTACAATGAAAAGTTATAGTAAACAATGAAAAATGTACAGAGAAACAGTCATTATAATACAGTATAGTACTGCAACCGACACTTACAATGAGAAATTGTCAAAGAAATAGTCACTATAATACAGTGTATATGTTACTACTGCAACTGATACTTTACAATTACAGTAATTTTGAGCATTAATACGAGAACAGAATGTGATATGGGTAATTAAAGGGACATGGATAAGGAAAGAGATACGGATATGGAAAGAGATATAGATACGGATAAGTAAAGAGATATAGACAATATTAAAGAGATACGGATAAGTAAACTAATCCAGATAAGAGAAGAGATAGGGATAAGTAAAGAGTGGAAAGAGATATGGATATGGGAAAAAGCTAAAAGCTAATGTTAAAGTCAGTTTCCTCACTCGAAAGCGATGTCAGTGCCCGGCGAGCCCAGGATTTGAACCCCACACATACTGATCCGCAGTCGAGTATCTTACCAACAAAGATATGGATAAAAAGAGATACGGAGAGAATTGTTTTACTTGACCTGACAGCTTTATATATCTATCTATCTATCTATCTATCTATCTATCTATCTATATATATATATATATATATATATATATATATATATATATATATATAAAGCTGTGAGGTCAAGTTAAAAGTTGTCAGGTCCATATATATATATATATATATATATATATATATATATATATATATATTAGCTCAGTTGGTGTAGTAGCAGAAAGTGGCACAAAATTCTAATATAAATATCGATCCAGAGGTTAAATGCAGTAGCACGGGATACAATTTATACGATTCTATACAATACAGGAAATGTATAAAACAAAAAATTTAACGTCTGTTTCTATATCACAAGGGATACAGTCAGAAAAACAGACAACATACAATTAGAGTGCTTCTCAAGTCCATGACAACGTCGAGTACATATCAGCCAAAATTCGCAAAAATCACCACTATCAAATCCATACAAATTGTTAAGTTATATCAGCAACACGGAATCACAGCTTTGCTATCACTACCCATTCAGCAGCAGAATGAATGTTCTATACAATATGAACAATATATACAGAATGGCTTAAACCACAAATGAAATAGATCTTAACGGAGTAGGTATGGATCGGTAACTGAATACGTTAAAGAATACAAAGAAGAGTTGAATATGATATGTTCTGAAGGGGACGGTTTGCTATATGAGTAAGAGAAGAACGAAGAGTAGAGTGGTATAGAGAACTAGGGGTAGACCGTGTCTTCGATTTGACACAGCATTCATTACTCACTATGAAAAGAAAGGCAGGGGTTAGAAAAGTGTTGAGGATATGATATACATACAGGGGCTTGACACCAGGGGCAATACATGGAGACAAAGAAAGGTTTGAGAGAGTTACACCATGCAACACACAGCAGCCTCCAGTCTACTCGAGATAGTCAAAGTTGTCGGGAATATCGAACTGCTTATCTATGGTGGCATTGTCAAAGTTGAACTTGTTCTTTATCCAGCTCTTGATCGAGAACACGTTATCTGCAGACATAGAGAAATATTTGTTAATTTTGACACACATATCAACAAATAAAAAAAATAAAGACGCACCATAGTGAAATGATCGAATATGTTGTTGTCTATCGCTTTTAATACCACATCTCTAAACCGTTCGACAATTTAGTTTGTTTTCCGTATAATCAGTCCAGTGAATGCCCGAGATTTTACTCTCAGATCAGCGCGGCAGGGATTCAAACCCATGAGGGTTCAATTCACCTCAGGATCTGTCATTTAAAACTTCATGACGTTACCCCTACGCTATAAAGACAAACAGTGAATGATAATAACAATTAGAGTACGTCCATGACAGCATCGAGCACTATCGAGACAAATTCAGGCCGGTGAGAAAAAGAAAGTCCAAAATGGTGCAAATTCCTAAAATCCAGAAATCCGGGGTGCAAAGATAAAGGAAACTAAAGAAAACCAAAAGAAATAACAATATTATAAGAATGACATTACTTGATCTTTAAGTGAACATTCAACATACTACTTGTTCAGCAGAATCGAAATTAAAAATTAACAGAATGAAATACTGAACAAAGATATGTAATGAGCAATGAGCAAATGAGCAAAATACAGATCATATTAATATAGGAAATAACAATATTATAACCCAAATTACATGTACTAACTGTACTAAATGAATAGAATACTGAGATAAATAAAATATTGGCAGAATGAAAATTGAAAATATGATGAAAATAGAAATGCAAGCACACAGGTAGTGAAATGATTCAATACAGAACACAGATCGTCAAGTCATTAACCTGTCCATCTGTTGCTGGCATCCTTGGCTACCAAAGCCTCCTGCCTCATTCGTTCCATGACCTCTGGGTCACAGTCTCGGTACCTTACCAACTCCTCCTCCAATCTCTTCTTCTCGGTCTTCTTAATGGCTAACTGCTTCAACAGCTCGTCCCTTCTCTCCTACAATCAATCAATCAATAAGAATTTAACATCTGGTTCAATCAATCATCGTCGTCGTCATCATAGCCGTCTTCATCATCATCATCATCGTCACCATCTTCATCATCGTCATCATCACCGTCATCATCATCATTGTCATCATCATCATCATCGTCATCATCATCATCATCGTCATCATCACCGTCATCATCATCATTGTCATCATGATCATCATCATCGTCGTCATCATCATGATCATCATCATCGTCGTCGTCGTCATCATCGTCATCTTCATCATCACCATCATCATCTTAATCCTCCCTTGAATCCCAGTTAAACTAGGGTCGGAAATAGAAAATTTTGTAGCAATTTCTGGAGCCTGGGCGTTCATCAACGAGCGAGAAAGCAGACTTTGAGTATGAATATGTACCTTGAACCTGCCTCTGGGCAGTGCACTGAAGACAGAAGAGATGTTATTATTAACTTACAGAATGCTCTCTGCCTGTTCTAGCTCTAGCTATCTGTTCAATCACACTCTTCTTCCTCTTCTTGGCTTCCTCTAACTGACCGCTCACCTCCTCCAGCTTCCTCTTTCTCTACGCACACAAATAAATTACAGTACAAAGCAACAATTATAATACAAGCAGTGTGCTGTGAAATACAACGTGCTAAAAACACCGAAATTGCAATATATACATAAAATACCGGAAATATATACAGTAACTATGCAAGTACAAATAATATATATATATATATATATATATATATATATATATATATATATATATATATGTATAGATGCATTCAATTGTATCAAAAAAACATGCATTATAGTGAAATGATCAACTATGTTGATATCTATCACTTTTTAATACCACATGTTTAAACCGTTAGGCAATTTATTCCATTTTCCGTGTAACCAGTCCAGTGAATGTCCAAGATTTTACTCTCAGATCAGCGCGGCTGGGATTCGAACCCACGAGGGTTCAGTTCACCTCAGGATCTGTCATTTAAAACTTCATGACGTTACCCCTACGCTATTGAGACATTGTATTCATTCAATTATATAATTAATATATAATATATATTATATCATTCAACTGTAATTCAATTATATAATTAATATATAATATATATTATATCATTCAACTGTAATTCAATTATATAATTAATATATAATATATATTATATCATTCACCTGTAATTCAATTATATAATTAATATATAATATATATTATATCATTCAATTGTAATTCAATTATATAATTAATATATAATATATATTATATCATTCAACTGTAATTCAATTATATAATTAATAGATAATATATATTATATCATTCAACTGTAATTCAATTATATAATTAATATATAATATATATTATATCATTCAACTGTAATTCAATTATATAATTAATATATAATATATATTATATCATTCAACTGTAATTCAATTATATAATTAAAAGCAATTAAATACAATGCAATTCAAAATGGCCACTGGCTCCAGCTAGATCTATCTTACGTTTTGCCGATTGACTGATTCATTGACTGATTGATCTATCTTACGTTTTGCCCAGCCTTGCTAGGGAACGCCCAGAAGTAAACAGAAGTCCCGATCTTGTCCGTGTCCACCATGTGGTCATCCACAAGGCTCTGTAGAATGTCCTTGACCGACATCGACGTAATACCCTTCTCCTTCTGACACAACTTCTCCAGTTCCTTCAGCTGGAAGAAGTCCTTCTGCAGAACAATGAATATAGTACTGTTAAAAAACTGGAAAAGCTAATGTTAACGTCAGTTTTCTCAGTCGAAAGCGATATCAGTGATAAAGCTGGTAAAGATAGTGTTAACATCAGTTTCCTCACTTGAAAGCGATGTCAGTGAAAAAGCTGGTAAAGCTAGTGTTAACGTCAGTTTCCTGACTCGAAAGAGATTTCAATGATAAAGCTGGTAAATCTAATGTTAACGTCAGTTTCCTCACTCGAAAGCTATGTCAGTTACGGGCGAGTCCAGGATTTGAACCCTGCAAAATACTGATCCGCAGTCGAATATCTTACTGTCATCGCCACTGGCTCCAGCGAGTGGCTATTAGTATTATTGGTTAGTTAATATTCATTAACTAAACAATAATACTACTAATATTATTGTTAGTTTATTCATTACGTCACCCCCAAGCTGTCCAGACTGATGGCCAGCTCGAAGAGTGCGTCCTCTCGCCACAAGGATAATACGTTTTAAAAGGCTATGTCGCAATGCAGAAGATTTCGAATTAAGAAGGTAGAAATAATAATAATAATTATTATAATAAGTATATTATAAAATACTGCTCAATACTAAATGCCACAGTAGCTCTTTAGAAACAAAACAGAAACAACTTAAACACGAACCTTTTCGTAGAAGAACTCCATCATTCTCTGTCTTTTCTCATCCACACTTAAACCTTTCTTCTTCGACTAGGCAGGCAAATAATTATTCATGCAAAATGGTAGATATATAAACATTGAATAAACATTATAGCTTTGAATATAACATTAAATAATATATTAATATAGGAATAAATAATATAAATAATATAAATAATATAAATATAATATAAATAATATAAGTAATATAAATAATATAAATAATATAAATAATATAAATAATATAAATATTAATAAAATAATAAACTACGGAACATATGAAAAAAGTAACCAGTTTTAAATTACCTAAGATACAACAAATAAACTGTTTTCAATAATTCAGCAATAAATACATAAATTTAACATCAATCGCTGAAATTAGAATATATATAAATTTCTTAATGCAAGACAAGCAATATTTATAAAACAAAAGGAATGAAAAATCAATGAAATTATCTAATCTTCAAAGAATATTAGATCATGCTGCTAAATTCATTACAAGTTATTTATTTTTTGATTTTGCTAAAGTATTGTCTATTTTTTATAATGATAACTCAACCCCATTTGAACCCTATTCGATTCTATTTGAACCCTATTCGACCCAATTTGAACCCTATTCGACCCTATTATTCACAGAAAGATGATGATTTTGTGAAAGAATGTGGCAGTCTGATAATGAATTGATAAAAAAATTCACTAAATCATCAGCAACAATCAACAAATATAACAAAGTTCAGTCTAAAGTCTGTTTCAGCAATGCTGAGAATATTCTCAGAGACAATCCAGCTGGGATTCGAACCATTGACCCCTGGCTTATCTGGCAATCACACTAGCAACTCATCAAACATGTAAATCTATAGCTATATACAAGAAATACAGTGCAATTGACTGGCTTGCCTTTTACATTTATTATATATCAGATGTGTCATTCAAAATTTGTTGCTCTGTGACAAAGTACTAAATAACTAAATACATTTAAGTCTCTAAAATGATTAAACACATAAAACTATCTCACCATGTCGGCTTGATCGAAATGTTCCTTTGAAATACCAAGGGTGACCTCGCTTTTGCTTTAAGGTTTAATAGTACATCCAATAAGAATACTAAAAACATCAAAATGAGAGATTTAACATTCATGCCTGTTGCCATTAAGTGATTCATTTATAAAGCTAAATTTAATGTCTGTTTCGATACGCAAGTGTACTTTCAGATATGGTATGGCGTGGCGTCATACCAGTGGCTTCCTGCTAATCAGACAAGCATGCCACCCATTCAGCCACCATTAGTGGCTGAATTAAATAAGTACATAAGTATATAATATATAAATATATATATATATATATATATATAATACATATAATTATATATATATAATATATAGTATTTGTAATATATATATAGTATATATAGTAATTTATTCTTGTAAATAAAGAATATAGCAATGCTTTATTTGTTAAGCAGAGCAATAGAAACATCATCAGAGCCTATAGAATATATGTTTTCAAAAGCAGGATTAATAGCGAACAGTAAACGACCAAGTCTGTCTGCTGAAAAACTGAACAAGATCTGCATTATACATGATAACTTCGATTTAATTGAGATTTAGATATATATAGTTTTTAAAAAATTATTTAAATAAATTTAATTATTTATAAATTTAATTATATTGTTATTTCAATTAAATATTTTAATATTAACAACTTTTAAAAATGATGGCTATTAGAAATGATATAAAACATGACATTTTTACGTAAATAAAAATTGTTATCAAAAGTAAAAATGAGTTAAATGTGATATTAAAGAAGCCGAATTTAGTTTGCCAGCCGGATTTTAGCTAAAAATGTATCTCACTGAGTAAATGCGGCTAATCCAGATATCAGCCGAAAGTTTACGTCACGCAGCCGAATAACTTCAGAAAATCCGGCTGTGGGGTCTCGTGGAAAAGTAGAAGAAAATTTTGCACCACTTCGAACTTTTTGCACCATTTTGCACTCAATCTTCTCAGGCTCCCAGTCCCAACTTTCATGCAAATTCTCTCAAACACGCGTATATTATTCTTTAAAAATTGCTTATATTGTCACTAATAGAAAATTAAATGGAATAAATGAAAGACAGACATTTTATAACAACTTTTTTATCTCAAGATTTTATAAATACCGCTATTTACGCTCAAAACAACAACATTTTGTGCTAGCACAGAGTTGCCAAATTCCGTAAATTGAGTTTCGACATTGAAAGCAACAACAAACAATTAAACTAGAATTGAGGGTTTTCATGGACAAGTAATTGGTTTATTTACATAGCAAAGCCGCCATTTTTATACACCACACTCTATATGATACACTGCTATATATGTAACTTTGAGCAGTTTTTCATCTTAATTTAGCATAAAATTGTGTCTGGCATGTGGATATGGGCTCTTTCTTACAGGTTAATGAACTGCTAATGGATAAGATGATTCTTGAAAGCTTTGTTAGACATAATTTCAGCATTTCTGTCATTTCTGCCAATTAGTGTATTCCCTGCGCTAATTGGCAGAAATGGCAGAAATTTGGACTCTATAAGAGGAATTAAAGGAAATTGGACAAAAAATCTGCACGATGTGTTCCGGTTTTGTTGGGTACTTTTGTATTTAAGTAGTAGTCGAAATACAGGATATTTCTGGCAAGCTTTAATGGTTTGACGAAATTTGTAATTGCAAAACTTCTACCATTTCTGCCATTTGAGTAATGCAAATTAAGGTCAAGTTTCTCAAAACAGAGACAAATAATTGGATTATACATAGATCTGTAAACAAAAAAATTATAGAATAAATTAGCCGAGTCCAAATTTCTGCCTTTTCAGCTAATTAGCGTGGTATTTAGTGGAATGCATTAATTGGCAGAAAAGGCAGAAACGCTGAAATTATGTGTAACAAAGCTTTCAAGAACCATCTTATCCATTGCCAGTTCATTGACCTGTAAAAAAGGAGCCCATGTCCACATGCGACACAAAATTGTATGCTAAATTAAGATGAAAAACTGCTTAAAGTTGCATACATAGCAGTGTATCATATAGAGTGTGGTGTTTAAAAATGGCGACTTTGTTATGTAAACAAAGAGATGGCGTGCCCATGAAAACCCTCTATAAACTCGAATTAAACTCACAGTTGGACTTAAGCACATAAATATTATGAAATAATCGCCTGTGATGATATCTATCACTTTTAGCATTACATGTTTAGCCATTAGGAAACGTAGTCAATTATCATTGTTACCATGGACTGATTTATTGGATTTTGGAATTTGAACCGTTTTTGGACCTTCTTTTTACTCTCCAGCTTGATTTCGACTCAATTATGATCGATGCTGTCATAGCTGACTATGGCACTCTAATTTTTGTTTTTGTTGTTGTTACCAGTTCAGTGAATGTCGCATAGTTTCTTACTCTCTGATCAGTTCCACCAGGAATTGATCTCAGAACCTCTTACAGAAACAACTACGTAAAATTTCATATGGAATGATCATCCACGATTATATTTAGCTCTTATAATCCTATATCTTTAAACCATGGCTCAATGAAAATCGTTAGAGAGTTTCATTAAAGACAATATTTTTCATGAATAAAGTCCCACGAATGTTCGGTTACGTGATGGCAAGTTGTTCAATATCGGATCACTAGCACATGGTTCAAATCCGCTGCTCGCCTCGTCACTGACAAGTTACCGAGCAGGAATAACTATATAAGTACATAAAAATTTTTTTTTCAATTTTTGACTTAGGCCTAACCCTCTAGTCGCAAAATTTTACAACTTCTTTCTCTCTCCCTCTTTATCTCTCTCTCTCCCTCTCTCTCTCTCTCTCTCTCTCTCTCTCTCTCTCTCTCTTAGACTGTAACTCTTTGAGAACTGGTAGGTTCAAGATACTGATTCATCGGATTGGATTTGGTACCATGGTGTTAGATGTTGTCACGGACGACAGTAGCACTCTAATTACGATGTTGATATTGTGTTAATAAGTCAGAAATGGCGAGAACTAATGAGAAGTAAATACTCACATCGGATATATATATAGGAAAAACTTTAAAAATAAAATTAATGGAAAAACCAGCAGATTATTGGAAGATCAATAATTATTACAAGAGTATAGACAACATTGCATTAAAAATATTCGAATAATCACAGTCACTACAAATAATTCATTATTGGAAATAATAAATAAAACAGCTAAATGTTGCAGATAGTTCTGTAGATTTGTAAACCGACCGAGCACCTTAACGAATTAATACTAATTATCTATTAATTTATTTATTAACGAATTAATTAATTATCTAATTAACTTAATTCGATAATTAATTAATAAATTCGTTTCATGAATTAATCATTTAATCCATCATCGTGTAAGAGCCTAAATGAATAAGGTCAAAGACATTCAATTGTTCAGATCATAAGAAGTGCACGGGTTCGCAAGAGTGCACCAATGCAGATAGTTAAATGAAGGTATGCAAGTCCTATGTTGGAATTCTCTAAGAACTTTAAGACCATTTCGTAGCTACAAGCTAGTATAATTTAACAGATTATCAGAATTTTTGTTCTATAATTTGAGACCCTTGTTCACTAGCCTACCTATTCGATCGTCACAAGACTATATGGCTTCTGAGATTTTGTTAAGACAGCTCTGCATGAAAGCTTCCATTAGAAAAATGTAATAACAAATAGGCTACGATAGTATAAAACAGGACAAAGGGGGTGACGCCGTAGCACTTTAGAAATCAATCTGTTAAAGATGTTAAATGATGAATTAAATTTGATAAAATCTGTAGAAATATGATAAGCCTTGTTCATTCCTGCTGATCATGATAACATCAAGGACTTGTGAGGGCTTTCGATCAACTATCGAGTTATAAGTATGAGACACGTAATTAGGCAAAAATGAGAAATAAATTCAGTGAATATTCAAATTAGAATATAAAAAATAAAATGTTACATAATTCACGATGATCTATTGCACTGGATAAGTCTAAACTTTTAAATCTAAATCGTGAGAGCATTCAGCGCTTTTAATATAATAAAAATTGGCTAATTATTCCAATTGTTTCAGTGTAAAATAATCGTAGTAAAATCTAACGCAGTAGTAGCTAAACATAGTAGTTTAAGATACTAGTTAAATCTTAACCATAACGACATTCAGCACTTTAGAAATAAATCTGTTAAATGTTATGTAGAATCAATCAATCAAAGAATCAAGAAGACATTCAATACTGTACGAGTCTAACCTTTAAAGCAAAATGGCGATAGCATCGGCATTTTGAATAAAATAAAAATTGTAGAATTATTTCAGTGCAAATTAACATAGTAGTTAAATCTATAGAACGATGACATTCATATGACCTTCAGTACTTCAGAAATCAAACTGATAAAGCCAGTTCAAGATGACAGTCAGCACTATCTAAGTTTAAATCTAATCCATTATAACATTCAGCACTCTATAAGTTTAAATCTAATCCAGGATGACATTCAGCACTCATTAAGTTTAAATCTAAATTAGTACAACATTAATCAGTTTAGAAATAAAACTTTTAAATCTAATTCAAGACAACATTCAGCACTCTATAAGATTAGTTATCCAGCTGGCACAGCAGCGCCACCCCACGAGAGATCCAGTGCTGCTCAGGCTGGTCGCTGGCGAGCAACATGGAAATGACGAAGTTAGTGGAGTGACCGGTGGTGGAGAGAACCCCCCTCCTCTCACTCGTCTTGTAGACAGGCGCCGTGTAGACCTGTCTAACTGCCACATCCTCCCTCCTGCATGGCTTAACCCATATCTGTAATCAATCAATCAATCAATCAGTCAATCAATCAATCATTTTATTAATCAATCAGTGCCGGGATTCAAGGGATGATGATGAATAATAATTGATTAGTGATTCGATTGTTTGATTAATTGATTGCTAAGCAATGCGATCTTTGAACTGATTTTCAGAATTTTGGAATTTGCACCATTTTTTTAGATTCTCTTTGCTCGCCGGCTTGATTTTGTCTCAATAGTGCTCGATGCTGTCATTGACGACTGTAACACTCTAATTGTTGTTGTTATTATTGTTGTTATTGTTGTTATTATTAGTGTTATTACTATTGCTGTTATTATTAAGCGGTACATCCACATTCCACATACCACTGGCATCGTGTCATAGAGGACTTTGGGCAAGCTCTCGCTGAGGATCTTCAGCTGCCGGTCCCACCTTGCCCCGTCCACAAACAGGCCCCTGATGTACGCCCCTACACAGCAGCAGCATAGAGTTTATAATACAACTGAGCAAACTGTATAATTTCACTTATTACTAAAATTTGAGATGAGGAAGGCACAGAGGCCCACCTCGTCATAAGCAGAATCCCCCAAGAATAATGGTATATCCAAAGGAATGTTATAGATGATTTAAAGATTCACTCGTATATGAACGTAAAGAGGAAAACGGAAGATAGAGAATACTGGAGGCGTTATATATCATGGACCTGCCAGTAGGCAGTGCACTGAGACAGAGACTTGAATTTGAAAAAAACTGTTTCTTATACTTGCAGTATAGTATTATAATTCTCAATTTAATTATAATTATTTAGATTATAACTTAATATTTGGATATCCATATAAATTCCAATAAATACAAATTACAATTATATTTATAAATGTTAATTAAAATTATAAAATACAAATTTTAATTACATTTTAAATACTAATTTTAATGGAAATATATGCCTTATAGAATAGCCCCGAACTGCCAGTATCGAAATATGCAACAAAACATGTTAAGATTATAAATTGTTCAATAAATTATTAAGGCAAAAACCGGTGTTAAAGAATGAATAGTGTTTTGTGAGAATATAGGTGACGGGCGTGTCCAAGATTTGCAATATGTACATATTTATTCAAATGCAATACAAATAGTAATTTATTTGACCACTGGAATCATCGGCCGATAAATAAATGCATCTGTTATATTATCTCACCATTAGAAAACAAATCAATAATAAATTAAGCTACAAAATCAATCAATAGACTAAATCATTTCACAGATTCATATTCAATATTAAACCTGCTAATAATTCCATCATAATCATCATCGTCATCGTCGTCGTCGTCGTCAGCGTCATCGTCATCATCATCATCATCATCATCGTCGTCGTCGTCATCATCATCATCATCATCGTCATCATCATCATCATCATCATCATCATCATCATCATCATCATCCCTTGAATCCCAGATTAACTAGGGTCGGGATATGACTAGACTGTCTCAAATCCTTTCTGTCCCACATCACATCATCAGTCAATCCCCTATTTGAGACTTTTCCATTCGTTTACATTTTTTAGCAATTTCTGAAGCCTAGGCACTCACCAACCGAGTGCTCTTTCTGACGTTGGTGTAGATCTTAGTGTTTTAGTCGCCTTCTTGGACACGTGCAGTTACCGATTGGTCAATTCTTCAAACAAACCGGACACAACACGGGTTCAGATCCTGGACTCGCCCGTCACTGACGTCGCTTTCAAGTGAGGAAACTAACGTTAACATTAGCTTTTCCAACAAATTAGTAATATTCTATTAACTAATTAGTAATATTCTATAAACTAATTAGTAATATTCTATAAACTAATTAGTAATATTCTATTAACTAATTAGTAATATTCTATTAACTAATTAGTAATATTCTATAAACTAATTAGTAATATTCTATTAACTAATTAGTAATATTCTATTAATTAATTAGTAATATTCTATTAACTAATTAGTAATATTCTATTAACTAATTAGTAATATTCTATTAACTAATTAGTAATATTCTATTAACTATGAATATTAAATAGTAATTAAATAGTAACTATTATTAGTGATATCCCAATAGTGGCTAATAAACTAATCACAATAAATCAACTAGCCGTCGCCAGGTGGCTGTTGGTACTCGGCGTCCTCTAGCACGCTGTAGTCGAAGGTGAGCAGGTCTATGGGGATGGTGTACCTGCGGGCAAAGTTCTGCTGAACACCCGTCAGGAAAGCCTGGGTGAAGTAGAACCCAGAGATCCAGAAACAGGGCGGGGCTCCCTCCTCAAACCAGTCCTAACATAGTCCCAAAATATAATAGAAAAAATATAATATAATATATAAAATAATATTATATCTAGATAGTCCTAGAACAGTCCCAAATAATCTTATATCTAGATAGTTCTAAGCAGTCTCAGATAATATTATATCTAGATAGTCCTAAGCAGTCCCAAATAATATTATATCTAGATAGTCCTAGAACAGTCAAAAATAATATTATATTTAGATACCCCTAAAATAGTCCAATAATATTATTATATCTAGATAGTCCTGAAACAGTCCCATATAGAATCTAAGTAGTCTTAGAACAACGAAGTATACTTTTAAATCTAAATAAAAACGTATAAAGTACTATTTCAAAGACAAATGGGAGTAAAAACCTTACATTAAAATCAATCAAAAGAAAGTTCTAGAAACCTGGAGGAACTTAAGCCTCAGCAAGAAGTCGCTGATGTAGGATCCGAGAGGTTTGAGGGAGGGGTAGGACTTCTTCATCCACATTTCTGGAATCCTTCCCTTCAGTACACTCAGGTTCACCTCTTCCAATTCAGCCGACATAACCACCAGACCCTAGGCGTAAATTACCATACACATCTGAGATACTGTATAATAATTATCAATAAAGATTTAACATACTTTTTCATTTATACGCAATACCCGTGTTGTGTCCGTTTTTTCCCCGTGTTGTGTCCGTGTGGCTTGAAGAATAGATCAACCGTGTATCGCACGTGCCGTACAAGACAACAAAGCACTAAGATCCAAGCCAAAGTCCTGAAGGGCATTCGGTTGGTGAGGGCCTAGGCTCCAGAAATTGCTACAAAAATTTAAACAAATGGAATGCTAAGAGCTAAATGTGCTTGGTGTGGGATAGAAGGTCTATTCGTATCCCTACCCTGGTTAAACTGAGATTCTAGGGAAGACGATGATGATTATGATGACAGAGAAATGACGACGAAGACGACGACGACGATGATGATGATTTTTTATACCGACCCTTGTTAAAGTAGCATAAATGGAAGAAGATGATAACGATGACAATGGAGAAGATGACGACGATGATGATGATGATAACGACAACGATGATGATGATGACGACGATGATGATGATGATGACGACGATGACGATCATGATGATGATGATGATGATGATAACGACGATGATGACGACGATGATGATGATGATGACGACAACGATGATGATGATGATAACGACAACGATGATGATGATGACGACGATGTTGATGATGATGACGACGATGACGATCATGATGATGATGATGATGATGATAACGACGATGATGACGACGATGATGATGATGATGACGACAACGATGATGATGATGATGAAGACGATGATGATGATGACGACGATGTTGATGATGAGGACGACGATGACGATCATGATGATGATGATGATGATGATGATAACGACGATGATGACGACGAAGATGATGACGACGACGACGATGATGACGAAGATGACGATGATGACGATTAAGATTTTTTATTCCCGACCATTGTTAAAATTGTATCAATGGAAGAAGATGATGACGATGATAAAGGTGAAGATGACAACGACGATGATGACAACGACGACGATGACAGACTAGTCAAGTGCTGTAGATACCTTGAGAGCCTTCCTCACGTTCTGTAGACTATCTCTGATGGTGGACAGCAGTCTGTTGAACCTGACCATCTCCTGCACGAGCACTGTGTTCATGCTCTGATCATACTGTGTGGGGAACTTCCTCAAGGCCATTTCAATGTCAAACTCTGCTGGCAGCTTGCCAAGAATATCACTACACACGCCATCTACAATCTCATCCGTGGATTTACCACCGCTAGATGATTCCCTCACCTTAATCAATCAATCAATGAATCCAGACAATCAATGAATCAATAAATTAATCAATGAATTACTCAATCAATGAATCAATCAATGAATCTATCAATCAATCAATAAATCAATTAGTGAATTAATGAATGAATGAATCTATCAATCAATCAATCAATCAATCAATTAGTGAATGAATTAATGAATCAATAAATCAATGAATCTATCAATCAATCAATGAATCAATTTGTGAATGAATTAATGAATGAATCAATCAACGAAATTATCAATGAATCAAAAATTCAATTAATGAATCAAACAATCAATTAATGAATAAATTCATCAATCATTCATTCAATTCACCAATACACTAATCAGTTGTGGGAATTATGAATTAATCGAACAATCAATTAGTGAAATATAATTAATTAATAATTAATAAAAGAATAAATCAATCCACATATTAATTTAATTACTTAATTTAACAATTTATAAATTCACTCAGAGAAGTTAGTGAATCTATCGATTAACCAATCGAACAGAGAAACTGAGGTTATATAGTCATAAATCTATTAACGAAATCAATGAATTTCTCCACCCACCAATCAGAGTAATGATAATTAGTTTATCCATCTATCAGAAAATTAATAATTTATCTATCACTAACCTAATGGATTGACTGATGAATTGAGAATTAATTAATTATCTTAGCATCGATCAATAAGGTTTATTATTGAATTTATCTACACATAGATAGAAGACTTACAATTAATTAATCTTCATTAATTAGTATGCTTTCCTGGAATCAAGCAGCAGAGAATTATTTCTGTCAATTCATCAGTGGTCTAAAGCCTATAGCCCTCTATCAATCTATCTACAGATTAATGCACTCCTGAAAAGAAGCCCTACGGGCTCTTTTTGGTCGTAGGGTTGCGCACAGGATAACCGCATGTGTTTACAAAGTTTTCTTTCTTGGTTGCTGTTTTTTGTTGTTTCCTTCTTACTCTCCATTGTTATTAGTAATCGTTGCCTTTGATAGCGCATTGATTGCAGTCGGCGCGGACTTAAGAATAACCTTCCAACACCCTGAGGATTTTTTCATCCGAAGCTGTCAACACTCGGTCTTCCAATGTGGTCACACACAAAGTACTAACCGGACGCGACGTAGCGTAACTTCGTTGAATCAGCTGAACCAAATGCGCTAAGTCCCGCCCCAGGCTTCTGATCTTGACGCTAAACCCGCTAATGATATATTTTAACATTTAATGGACAAGGCATGCCACCTATCTGACAAAATAAAAATTGATAAAATTAATTAGAAATGAACGAAACGAAGCGGAATATAATTCAACTACTTACTCGGGTTCTCTTCTACTTAGAGGTATTCCAAGAGTGAAAGAAACGAGAAGTTGAAATGTTGTTATGTTACAATTTTCATTTGAGACCATAATCGTCAGCATGCAGGACAGCAACAGAGTAAATACAGAAAACAATATATATATATATATATATATATATATTAATGTTTAATGTTTTATAGAGTATATCATGCTAAGGCATCTCAATACTTTACAACAGTTACAGTAAAACAAGCAATATACAATAAAATGCACACAATTAGTAAAAATAACTACAATATCAGATAACTATCATGCGTAACGTAACGTATAATATTTAGTCAAATTGCAATAATCTGTATATATATATGTATATTTATATATATATATACTGTATAATATATATATATATATATATATATATATATACATATATATATATATATATATATATGCTGTATTTCCATAAATATATATATATATAAATATATATACATGTATATATATATATATATATATATATATATATATATATATATATATATATATATATATATATATATTCTGTTATCAGACTGATTATCAGGAAAATCAATAAAAACTAAATTTTAAAATAGTTCAATGAAGGTTTTCAAGGAATCTGAGTAAGCAAAAATGCTCATAAGTATAACCCGTACATTAAGAACATAATAATACTTGTAATTATAATGCTACTTGTAATAATACCGGTGTAATTAATTAATTAATTACACCGGTGCAACACAAGTGCAACCAGTAAAATATAAATTACACAAGTACAACTAGTACCAAATACCAATTACACAAATACAATCAGTACAATATCAATTACTCAAGTACAATCAGTAAAATATAAATTACACAAGTACAACTAGTACCAAATACCAATTACACAAATACAACCAGTACAATATCAATTACTCAAGTACAATCAGTAAAATATAAATTACACAAGTACAACTAGTACAAACCAGTAAATTATAAGGTACATAACTACGCCCAGTAATTGTTCTCAAGTACTCAAGTGCAAACAGTAAATTGTCAAGTGCACCAGAACAGTCACCAAATAATTTAAAAAATATAAATCCACACCGGACGCGCACTACAGTGAAATGATCAACTAGGTCTATCATCACAACTACATGTATTACCTACTACATGTTTAAAACCGTCAGGCAATTTAGTCCATTTTCCGTATAGCCAGTGAATGTCCGAGATTTACTCTCAGATCAGCGCGGCTGAGATTCGAACCCACGAGGGTTCAATTTACCTCAAGATCTGTCATTTAAAATGTCATGACGTTACCCATACGCTATTTACACATTCAACATAAACAACACAGTGTCACTGTAGGAAGAAAAATTGAGAGCTAGAGGAGCGTAGTTTCCCTGCCTTCCCCCTCCCCACTTTAATCACTGTGTACACATAAATACAACCTACATAATATATTGTAAAAGTCACTTCCTCCTAATTATACAAGACAATTCTAGACTAATTCTACAGGATAGAATAGAATTGAAGAGAAACAATATTTCACGAAAGTCGAATAAACCATGCAAAAATTTAGAGGAATGTAAAAATGGACATAAAGGCCACAAGGCAATAGCAAATCGTTTTATACTAGGAAGTTATTCAAATTTGCTACCATCTTGATCACCCAATCGCAACAAATTACATGATGACATAAATTAATTTCACTATAAATTAATATTTAATCAACTGAAACTTTACACGAGTATTGCAATGTAATATATTAGTGCTAAATGGATTAAACAATACAACAATCAAAAAATTATGCACTAATATACTTTACAATATTTACATGTACAAGCATATATATCATAATTTTGATTTGTTTATATTTGCGACAATTAAACACCATCATTAAAACGAAGATTAAAATGTAAAATCACTGTCTAATTAAATAACTGACTTGAAATTTGATCCTCAACCAGAAACTTACATACCAGTGACTTACCAGTAACTTAATGTTACATTAACCTTTGTGACGGTAGCTCGAGTGTGTCGAGTCGTATTGAAGAGAAGCCTTGTGCTTCTGAACCTTGACGTTACACACTACAACTTACTTACATTATCTTACTTAATAACTGACTTGTGCAACATCAGAACTATTACACTGATATTGAAATAATTATAGATGTAATATGAATTAAACTGTTAAATGTTAAATAAAGTAATATATTACGTAATATAGAGCAATAATTTATATGTAGAAAAAACAAATCTGTAAAAGTAATAAAAAGCAATCCACTATGTGTAATTAAAAAGTAATTTCTTATATGAAATAGAAAGTAATTTATCATGTAATTAAAAGTTATATGTTATATGTAATCAAAGAGTAATATGATAAACTTAAAAACTGTAATCTTTAATATGTAATCCAAAGTACACTGTTCTATGAAATAGAACGTAACTTATGGCATAATTAAAAGTAATCTGTTATAATATGTAATTGAAAAAGTAACATGATAAACTTAAAAAAACTATACTGTATAATACGTAATATTTAATCAAAAGTTAGCTATTCTATGAAATAGATAGTAGTTTATCAGTTAGTTAAAAGTAATGTGTAATGCGTAATCAAAACGCAATCTGTTATAAACTGTACAATTAAACTGTAATCAGAAACATGTAATCAAAATGCAATCTGTTATAAACTGTAAAATAAAACTGTAATTGATAATATGTAATCAAAACGTAATCAGTTAAGTGTAATAGAGGCAGTAATGGGCAGACCTGTGTAAGTAGAACACTGTTGAAGAGCAGCTTCGTCTCTGATTGGTCCTTAGTTATGTCGGCGTTAGAGTTCATACCGAATATGTTGGGATGAGGATTGAATGGCAGGCTCTTTATGTACTCCAAGTAGCTGTTGTACTGTTAGATATCAATTATTATTACAACACTCTCTCTCGGTGCACTACCTACTGGCAGGTCCATGGTAGGTCCAAGCCTCCACCTAAATATACTGCCTTAACTCCCTCGTCCAAATTTGACAATTCTCACCACAATTCTACCTCTCTCTCAGTGAACTGCCCACTGGCAGGTCCACTTAACACCCCCATCCATCTCCTTCTTAAGCCTTCCTCTTCACGTCTACATATACGAGTGGATCTTTAAATTATCTTGCATTCCTTTTGACATACCGTTATTCTTGGGGGGATTCTGCTTATGAAACTTCTCGGTAATAATTAATCCCTGAAGTATAGTGTTGATACTATCAGATAATAATTATTCAATTAATTCTTCCATCATTAATATAACACTAGAATAATGCTCCAGATGGTACAGATAAACAGTTGATAAATGTATTATTATAAATGTATTACGCCGGGCTCGGTTAGTACATGGTTGGGTCAATTTAAACGGAGTGGATCTCAGGGCTGAATCTTGGACTATACTGGCGTTGATGGCTATTGATAGAGAGAAGGATAATGATGAATGATCAACGATGATAAACAATAAATAATAAAGGTTTAACGTCAGTTTCGTCATCCAAGGATGATGTCAGGGACGTAACGAACGGCGATAAATGATAAATGACGATAACGAATGATTAAATAAAGAAAACTACCAAATAGAAACAAAGTACTAAGCAAGGAACGAGTAACAAGTACTTTGTTTCTGTGCGCAACTGGTTGAACAGAAAATGTCTCTAATTAAAATTAAAATTTCTAAAATTAAAACAAATTTAATTTAATAAAAAGATGAAATTAAAATAAATAAAATAAATGAATTATTGTACACAATAAAATAAATAAATAAACAAATAGATAAATAATTTAATATTTCACAGTATAAAATAAATAAATTAAATTACAATAAAAAATAAAATAATTTCTAAACTAACGTCGCCCTCTGGTGGGACATAGTAGACTCCACTTTCGTCAAAGTCGTATTTCTCTTTCTGCACGATGTCAGGACAGTAGAACTTCTGCAGGATTGTAGACAACGTGCGTCTGTCCCAGTCGTCTGTGACCCTGCCCCCATAGTTACACTCTCCTGTCAGGTAGCGCAGGGCCTCGTACTGTATGTCCTGTTATATAGTGTTGATAAATAATAAAGTAAATAAATAATTAACATAGTTATTAATGACTTAGATATTAGGCCCTGCTTCGGTATTTTAGGTTAAATAGATATGTGTCATTAGGCTAGGTCTAGAACAGGAAATAAAGCTTATTTTTTATTATTTTTATATTATTATTATTATAATTTTTTGTCATTCAAACAGCTGTTTACCGTACTTTTCTATAAATGCTACTGTTTAATGTCATATCTAGCTTAAATATGTATATTGTGTTTGTTCAATATATAGACCTTTATACTTTCTGTTAGTTAATTGTGTAGATCTAGTTTTTAGTTTTTATTGTTTTTTAATGAGTCTTAAACAAACAATAATTTTCTTTCTGCCTCAGAAACTGTTACGTTATGTTATACAGTGCCGATACATAATTTAGTAAATAAATAATTAAATAGTTGATTAATAACCTACAGTAAGTAATAAAAGTTTTTAAATATATATGTATAGGTAGGTAGGTTGTAGTGTGTTTAACGTCAAGGTTCAGAAACATAAGGCTTCTCTGCAAGACGACTCGACACATTCGAGCTACCATCACAAAGATTAATGTAACAGTAATTTACTGCTTGAGTTGACAAGAGAATCTGCAGAAGCGAATTTAAGAGATATAATAAAGATACATGTATATATATAAAGATTAATATATATATATAAAGATTAATATATATATATATATATATATATATATATATATATATATATATATATATATATATATATATATATATATATATTAATATAAATTAAGTTTCATAAAAATGGTATTTAGCCTACAGCCCAGGCTAATTTAAAATAACCAAATTTCACTATAATTTATTTCCAAATATAATATAATTTCTAATTTTACAATATAAATATATAAATTAATATAACATTATAATTTTATCAATTTTATGTTATAACTGACACATTTAAAATTAAAGAATAAAAAAAGAAAGCTGGCATACGTCGTATTGATTAAGGAACATTGCCAGCTGTTGAACGGAAATCCTCAAGTCCGTCTCATTGAATTCGTACGGGATATTCCATCCAATAGGTCCGAACTTTCTCCTCTCCTGAATCAACGCGTGGAAGAAGCAAAGTCCGAACAAAAGCTTTTTCCAGCCGGCGGGGTTCCTGACTCCGCAGAAGAAGTCTGGATCAGAGATGGGATCGAGAAGGTAGGACCGGAGAATGTTAAACCGGAGACCTTTAGGAGGCTCATTGGTCATCTTGATGCCGTTCTGCAGGATGGAAACTGGAAAGAAGTTCGTAGGATAGCTCGTAAGCCAAAGCCTGAAGTCCGGATGGGTGAGATCCGGGTTCAATTCCTTGACAAATCAAATTGGAAATTACAATAAAGCACAGAATATAATATAGTGCGTGGACATAACGTATAATAATAATAACAATAATAATAATAATAATAATAATAATAATAATAAAAGTTTAACGTCCGTTTCCTCATCCAGGGATGATGTCTAATTGTATAGCAACAATTAGAGTGCTACTGCCGTCCGTGACAATATCGAGTACTTTAACAATATACTGACAAAAATATGGACAATATGGAGCTCAGTTTCTAATTAAGCTGTCTGTTGTTGTTGTTAAGAATAAAAGTTTAGCCCTTTTTGAAAATAAATCTTATTCCGGAGAGTGGATTAATCTTTTGACGTCTTCATCAGTTTCTGCATGCATTGCTGAGAGATAGTCTATTAGTCAGGGCCTAAGTGATGATACGCGTGCTTAGATCTTTAACTACAAAGAAGAACAGAAATTCAGATAATGAAAGAAAGTATTAGAAAGAAAGAAAAAGAATCAGACATACATCAGAGGTCTGAAGTAGAAACATTTGTTTGAATTTTTTGTTTGAAAGTTTGAATCATCACTAACAGACCAGCAGGAGGGCATCGATGCCAATAATAGATGCGATTGGGTCCAGTATTGCAAGAAACAGGCTTTAAGCAAAGCTCTTTATTCCAATGAGAGAAAGAGAGAGAGAGAGAGAGAGAGAGAGAGAGAGAGAGAGAGAGAGAGACCAACAGATAGATAGACAGACACACAGTCAGAGAGAGACCGGAGAGAGAGAAAGAGAGGGAGAGAGAAAGAAAAGAGAATAAATTTTCTAAATGTAGGCATCGTGAACGTGATTATGATGACTGGAATAACCTCGCATAATTTTTCCAGTGCAGGCATCCAGGATGGCGCGAGATGACAGTTCTGAAGTAGAACCCAGGTGCCTTCCTTCACCGCTCTGTCGATCATCTTCATCGCTATAGGTCCCTGACCTTGACCCAGAGATAGCGAATCAAACTTCGATCCTCCGAATCCCTTCAGGATGACAACAATTAATAGAGATACTATATATATAAATATATATATATATATATATATATATATATATATAGTATAGTATCTGTATATATAGTATATATATATATATATATATATATATATATTATGTGTGTGTATATATATATATATATATATATAATTATATATAGATATAGTATCTGTATATATCGTATATATATTATAACTATATATAATCTATATATATATAGTAATATATATATATATATGATATATATATATATGATATATATATATATATATATATATATTTATATTTATATATATAAATCTTTATTCGCCACTTGTGCAACCAAAACACACACAGAACAGGAACAAAAAAAATGCATGGACTATTTCATCATCATCATCTAATACAGATACTATTTCATCATCATCATCATCTAATACAGATACTATTTATTTAAACAAAGAGGATACATAAATATTACTTCTTTGAAACAAGCATTCAAATACACGTTGAATGACCGAATAGATGATAATAATAGCTAGTATAACTGAGTGAGTGTTCCATATAAATAAGTAATGAACGTTTAAACTAGATATAAAATAAACGTATAGAATACTAATTCTATATTTAATAGCAATTATTGACTAATTATTAATGAACATTCAACTAAGCAATTTTTTGGGAAAAATACAAATTTAAATTAAATTAGATAAAATTGTAGCCAATAATAAACATCATAAAGAAATAAGAAAAGCAAACTTCAAACACCTACTAAACGCAAACATAATCCTATAAATCTAACTGATCAAACATAATCCACCTGATCGTCAGCAAATTTGAGCAGAGCAGCGATGGGATCAGCCCCGGGCGAGAGAACGAAGATGAGGGGGGACAGGGAGTGGCTGTCGGCGTAGGAACCCCCCAGGTCGAAGGGGGGCGGCTCGACGTACTGCCGGCCTATGCGGTCAGTCACAAACTCGACCACGGCAGGGATGATTTTATCGGGACGTAGGGCTCGTAGCACGAGCATCTTCTGGAACAGCCCCAGGCTGTCGTTGTAGTCCCCGGGGAGAGAGGCGTGGTGGGGCTCCTTGAGACACGATCAACCAATTAATCGATTAATATATCAATTAATTAATCAATCAGGCAGTCAGTCACTTAGTAAGTCAGACAGTCAATCAGTCAGTCAGTCGGTTAATCAGTTAATCAGTCAGTCAGCCAGTCAGTCAGTCAGTCAGTCAGTGAGTCAGTCAGTCTGTCATTCATTCAATCAATCAATCAATCGAAAAAGCAATCAATCAATCAAGTAATGAAAAATTAATGGATTAGAGATCGAAGCTGAGCAAATATGTAGCTGAGTAATGTCGATGGCAAGTACGTAGGTCAGCAGGCTCAAGGATCAAATCCAGTACTGGCTCGTCATTGACATGCGCTCTAGACAATAACCTGAAGTTAAAATTAACTTAAGCTTTTTAACCTTATTATTAAACCAATTGACCAGTTATGCTAAACTATGATAGATAGTTGAGAATAGTTTAACTTAACTATGATAGTTAAGTTAAACTATTTTAGTCAATTGATCGATATAGCGATTTATTTCGTAAATCTATCAATAAGTGTAGCAGACAACAAATCGATCGATTGATAAATCGATCTATTAATCCTTTATGAGAAAAAATAGAAAAATGAATCAATGGATAAAAATTTAGTTATTAATCAAAAACAATCAACAAGTATATTTATCATTCCTTGAATCGCAGTTTAACCACACCAAAAAACCAATCAATCAATCAAAGCAAATGACATCTTTAACTCATTCACTCAATCGTGCAAAATCTCAATCAATCTTTATAATCAGGCTCTTCAATAAAGCTAAAGCTAATATTAAACGTCAGTTTCCTCACTCGAAAGTGATGTAAGTGAGGGAAGAGCCCAGGATTTGAACCCCGCACATACTGATCCGCGGTCGAGTATCTTACCGACATCGCCAATGGCTCATAGTACATAACATTCTGATAACATTAATGCGTCATCTAGCCGACAACCACTCGGAGAGAGAGAGAGAGAAAGAGAGAGAGAGAGAGAGAGAGAGAGAGAGAGAGAACTATGTTTATTTCGATACCAGATCATCATAGACAGCCTTCCACTGCTTCTGATGAGTCACGAATGACTTGCGGATGTTTCTAAATCCCGGAAGTTCATCGAGCCTACAGATCTCGTCCCAGGACTGGGGGGGCAGCCAGTCCGCCGCCGGGTTCTCGTGGGGATTGTCCAGACCCACGCCCCCCGTCAGCAAATAACGAAATTCCTGCTCATTCACCTCTGAGCGCTGCTTCAGTATGTTTACACAGAGTAGGAACGAGAAGAGAAGCTGAAAATTATAAAAAATATGATATAAAATGGCCAGTGTATATGAAATTTGTTATATTCTTTGACGGACGGACTTAGCGCTCTTGGTTTAGTTGGCGTCAATAATTATAATAGAAGTCAAGCTGCATCAGCTTAGTTGAATACATGACTGGATGATCACCCTGGAAGATCGAGTGTTGACAACTTGGAATGAAAAAATTCCAGGGTGTTGGCAGGTTATTCTTAAATCCGCGCCCGCTGCAATTGATGCGTCATAAAATAGCAATGAATACTAATAACCATGGAGAGGAAGGTGGAAATGGGCCTTAAAAAAGTATCTGTGCTTCCTGATCCAGTGTGCCGTTATGTTTTGTTTTGTTTGCTGTGTTGGAACAGTCTACAAAAAAAAATTTATTTTTCGTTGTATAATTTTTAATTGTCAATTTTAGCGTCCTAATTATTTCAATATTAAGGTAATGATAAGATCTATATGAGGACTCCACTAATTTTGGTTTGATTCGGAATAAAGCCAATGCCAAGCATTAATTATCAGACGACAAATATCTAAGCAGTTTAAATATGTTTTAATGTCATAAAAAGGGTGTTTTCGATGTTGACAGTACAGATCACAATAAAATACATTTTAGACAACTACATGTTAGATTCAACACACGAGTGTTTCATTGTACACAGAATCTGACAATCTGTAATTACCTCCAAAAACTAAATGATCTATATTTGTCTCCTGAAACTTTAAAGTTAAAAAATTCCAGAAAGACTACCTTATCTTTTTCAAACAGTGACCTGCAGACATTACAGTAGAGCGAGTAGGTAAAGTGGCGCCGCAGGGCGTCAAGTCGTTTAGTTAGATCAGCTGATCGCTCTGCGTTGTCAATCGACAGGATGAAGAGGTTGATAAACCACCCCAGGGAGTACTGGTACATCGGGTCTATGTTTGCCAGGTCAGCGATGGTAAAGAAGAGGATGGTGGAGTGGACGGCGATTGGTTTGTAGCCCATCCTTGCCTCATCAATCTTCTTCTCCGTCACTTCAGCCACGGCCTGGAATATCACACGCTTAAGCCGTTTAAAATCTTTAAACCGTTAATAATATTACCAAGATGGGATTTGGGGCTTGTTATAATAATAACAACAATAACAACAATTAGAGTGCTACAGTCATCAATACCACATCGAGCACTATTGAGACAAAATCAAGCCAGCGAGCAAAAAAAAGTTCCAAAAATGGTGCAAATTCCAAAATCCAGAAAATCGGTCCAAAGTTAAGCAATTCTCCATGTAATCAGTTTAGTGATTGTCTCAGATTTTACTCTCAGATCCGCCGCGGCGGATCTGAGAGTAAAATTATTATCAATTCTTATGAATCAAACTGTTATTATTACTGTTGTAACTGTTATAATTATTACTTATTATACCTGTTCAGCAAATATTATTACTGAACCGCTTATCATTGATTTCATTGGCTAGAACCAAACTACTGACCTGTTTATCGCTTATTTCATTAGCTTGAACCAAACTGCTGACCTAATTATCGCTGATTCCATTGGCTACAGCCAAACTACTCACCTAATTATCTCTGATTTTTCAGTGGCTACAACCAAACTACTGACCTCCTTATCGCTGATTTCATTGGATTGAACCAAACTACTGACCTACTTATCGCTGATTTCATTGGCTAGAAGCAAACTACTGACCTACTTATCGCTAATTTCTTTGGTTAGAACCAAACTACTGACCTGCTTATCGCTAATTTCATTGGCTAGAACCTTTGAGGAGGACAACACCTTGATGGCGGTCTCATCTTCCAGTATATTACCCTCAGAGGTCGAGAGGACCTCCAGGATCTTATCTTCGATCTCCTTCAGCTGTTTCTTGTTGTCTGCGCTCTGGAGTATCAGCAGGTTCTTTTCCTCCTCCAGTTCCGGTCGTTCTCGAGCCACTGCAATG
>CAJHZI010000883.1:17500-102500 GCA_905160935.1 Enchytraeus crypticus | reverse complement strand
TGTATATAAATACATGTGTAATATATTTATTATATATTACATCAGGAAGGACAACCTGATTTTCCAGATCGACTTTTTTCTGTTTGTTGACTTCCAGTGTTTGCTCCAGCTTGGCGAGTTTGTCTTGGACCTCCTTCAACATCGACCTCTTCTTCTCCAGGTCGCTCATCGCCACTTTCAGCTTTCCCTCGGCCACTCTCAGAGCCTCCTTCTTAGGGGCTACTACCTTAGCCACTCTGAAATGTTAAACGACAACGGCAGTTAGAAATTTTTAAATTTATATTAATCACTTTTTTATTCGTCAGTCATGATCATTGGCATACGGTTCATAGAGTAGATTAATTATCAATTTTCTATTTTTATTAATCACTTTCTTATTTATTATGACAGCACAGGAACGTAAATAGTTAGTAATTTTCCATTCTAATTTAGTCTCTGTACAAGGTATACACAGACTTAGCCACTCTGAAATGTTAAACAACAACGACAGTTAGTGCTAGTATTGTGCGACCGTCGTCATCTATGACAACATAGAGCCTTGTGAAATCAAAACCCATCAGACCGGCATAATCAAAGATTAGAAAATTGTGCAGAAATGTCTATATTTTATTATCCCTTTCTTTACTTTTATTACTTTATTAATACTTTTAAATATTTTATAATTTTTAAGTAATAGTTAAACTGAAACAAACAAATATAAAGCATATAACACTGTTCAACTAGACGGTAGCTCGAGTGTGTCGAGTAATCTGGTAAGCAACCATTGAGGTTCTTAAGTTAAGACTCACAATTATAATGCATACAACTAGGTTCAACTAGGCATAACATACATGTCGTATTTCTCGATGGCCAGAACCCAACGGCAGAGCCCCTCGCAAGCTGTAGAGGCGAGCTTGATCTTTTCTGGATCGAAATCCGGATTGTCTACATATCTAGTTCGAATCTGCTTCATGATGGCTGCTGGTATGTTGTCCTGCACAATCAATCAATCAATCAATCAATCAATCAATCAATCGATCGATCAATCAATCAATCAGTCGATCAATCAATTAATAAATTAATCAATCAATTAATAAATTAATCAATCAATAAATCAATCGATCGATCGATCAATCAATCAAGAAACCAATCAATCAATCCATCAATCAATCAAATATCCACTCATATTTTACTAGTTTAGATATAAATTTAAACGTAATTGTTATTTTGCTTATTATTACAGTTGAACTCTTTCTGTAAAGTAGTCTAGAAGACCGAGTTCGGCCATGATACTGCTATATAAGTTTTCGTTGTTAATACTAATAATAATAATTAATCAATCAATCAATCATCACCAACACCATCATAATCTCATCATAATCACCATCAGCACCACCACCGCCAAGAGACTATAGTAAGATACAGAGAAAGAGAGAGAAAGAGAGAGAAAGAGAGAGAGAAATGAGAGAGAAGATGAAGACATTAACAAAGAGAGAATAAACAAGATACAGATACACCGACAAGCAGAAAGATAGAGAGAGAGAGAGAGAGAGACAGACAGCTAGAGAGAGAGAGAGAGACAAAGACCGAGAGAGACAAAGAAAGAGAGAGAGACAGAGAGCGAGAGAGACAGATATAGAAACAGAAAGCGAGATAGAGATATAGAGAGAGACTGAGAGAGATTAAAACCTTATCAAAGTTGATAAGGGACTCCAGGAAGTGAATATCTCCCATGATCCTCTGAGACGGTTTCCAGTAGTCCTCAACCTTCTTTCCAGTGCTCGGGTCGGGAACCCTGTCCGGCTTGACTCCCTTCATCACGCAAATAGCCTCCATCACCAGCCTTACACCACTAGGAGGCCTGTTTAGTACTCTAACTATGGCTATGTCCTACAATCAATCAATCAATCAATTAATTGATTTATTAATATATAATTACCATCACCAGTTTAGTACTCGAACTATGGCAATGTCCTACAATCAATCAATCAATCAATCAATTTATTAATCCATCACCAGTTAAAAAACCACAAATAGGCCTGTTTAGTACTCGAACTATGGCTATGTCCTATAATCAATCTATCAATCAATCAATCAATCAATCAGTCAGTCAAGAACTCAATCAATCAATCAATCAATCGATTTATTAATCCATCACCAGTCTTATACCACTAGGAGGCCTAATTAGTACCCGAACTATGGCTATGTTCTACAATCAATCAATCAATCAATCAGTCAAACGATCAATTAATTAATCAATTAATCAATCGATCGAGCAATCAATCAATCAATCAATCAGTTAATTAATCAATCAATTAATCGATCAATCAATCAATTAATTAATCAATTGATCAATCAATCAATCAATCGATCGATCAATCAATCAATTAATCAATCAATCAATCGATTCATTAATACAGAATTATCATCACCAGTCTCCCACCACTAGGAGGCCTATTTAGTATTCGAACAATGGCTATGTCCTTTAATAAATCAATCAATCAATTAATCGATTTATTAATCCATCACCAGTCTTACACCACTAGGAGGCCTATTTAGTACCCGAACTATGGCTATGCCCTACAATCAATCAATCAATCAATCAGTCAATCGATCAATTAATTAATCAATTAATCAATCGATCGATCAATCAATCAATCAATCAGTCAATTAATCAATCAATTAATCAATCAATCAATCAATTAATCAATCAATCAATCAATTAATTAATCAATTGATCAATCAATTAATCAATCAATCAATCGATTTATTAATACAGAATTATCATCACCAGTCTCCCACCACTAGGAGGCCTATTTAGTATTCGAACAATGGCTATGTCCTACAATAAATCAGTCAATCAATTAATTGATTTAATAATCCATAATTATTATCACTAGTCTCAGGCTAATAGGCGAGCTCGTTAATACACGAACTCTGGCTATATTCTACAATCAATCAATTAGTCAATCAATTAATTAATTAATAATTTATTAAGTAATTAATTAATTTAATTGTTTATAATACCGGATTCGCGTAAGTATTGTAATACAAGAACTATTGCTACATGTATGTCATACCATCAATAAATAGTTCAATCATTCTTTTGAGCTTCCGTCACCAGCCTGAGAGTGATTGAGATGGAGATTGATTGGCTGATTGATTGAGCTTGATTGGCTGATTGCTTTAGATTGATTAGCTGATCGATTGAGGTTGAAGATTGAGATCGATTGGCTGATTGATTGAGTGATTGAGAAAGTGAGTGAATGAGGAGAGAGCATATGATTGAGTGAGTGAGTTAGCGAGTGAATGAATGAATGAAACGAATGAATGACTGATTAAATGAAGAATGAAATTCGAAAAATGAATGTTATTCAAAAAATGAATGAACGAATGAATGCATGAATGAATGAATGAATGAACGCACGTACCTACGGTGTTAGAGTATTGAGGGCCTCTACGAATGAATGAATGAATGAAGGAATAAATGAATGATTGAATGAATGAATGAAGGAATGAACACAGGTACCTGGGGTGTTAGGGTATTCAGGGCCGCTATGGCAGCATTCAGTACGGGCATCGCCTGGGACAGCTGAGCGTCACAGTCGTCCTTGATAGCCTTCGCCTCCTCAGCCTGCTTATTAGCCACAACTTCATCGGCCTTCACCACCTGAACAAATCAATCAGTCTTTTATCTACTCTCTCTCTCTCTCTCTCTTTCCCTCCCCCTCTCTCTGTCTCTCTCTCGCTCTCTCTCTGTCTCCGTCTCTCTCTCTCTCTCTCTCTCTCTCTCTCAGCGCACTGCCTACTGGCAGGTCATAATATATAATGCCTCCACTCTTCTCTGTCTTTCGTTTTCCTCTTCATGTCTACATATGAGTGGAACTTTAAATCATCTAGCATTACTCATTCTTGTTGTTATGTACCGATATATCTCGTATGTTAGAGTAATGATAACAGATTACTGACAACAGATTAATGACAATAGATTAATGACAATCGATTAATGACAATCGATTAATGACAACAGATTAATGACAACAGAATAATGACAACAGCATAATGACAACAGAATAATGACAAAAGCTTAATGACAACAGATTAATGACAACAGGTTAATGACAACAGATTAATGACAACAGATTAATGACAATCGAGTAATGACAACAGATTAATGACAACAGATTAATGACAATCGATTAATAACAAAAGCTTAATGACAACAGGTTAATGACAACCTCGCTAATAATGAGCTAACATAAATAGTACATGGGTAAACAGGATTGTTTTCTCAGGATATGACGCCACAGCCAAGTAAATGTTAGTCGAAGTTGAGGAAGGCATAGGAGGCCCACCTCGTCATAAGCAGAATCCTTCAAGAATAATGGCATATCAAGAATAACGGTGTATAAATATTTTAAAGGTCCACTCGTATGTATACATGAAGAGAAAGACAGAAGATAGAGATGAGTAGAGGCGTTATATACCATGGACCTGCCAGTAGGCAGTGCACTAATTCAGAATGTCTAAATAGCGTAGGGGTAACGTCATGAAGTTTTATTTGACAAATCCTGAGATGAATTGAACCCTCGTGGGTTCGAATCCCGGACGCGCTGATCTGAGAGTAAAATCGGACATTCACTGGACTGGTTATACGGAAAATGGACAAAATGGCCTAACCGATTAAACATGTGGTTTCAAAAGTGATAGATATCAACACAGTTAATCATTTCACTATAATGTGTGTTATTATTATTGTTATTATTACGTCAAAGCTGAGGAAGGCATAGAGGACCCACCTCGTTATAAGCAGAATCCCCCAAGAATAATGGTATATCAAGAATAGTGGTCTATAAATAATTTAAAGATCCACTCGCATGCGGACATGAAGAGAAAAACGGAAGACTATCCGTGAATTTATACCCTACTGCGCAGTTACTAAGCAGTGGAAATGAAGGGGAAAGCGGAAGAGAGAGAGATGAGTAGAGGCGTTATATACCATGGACCTGCCAGTAGGCAGTGCACTAAGAGAGAGAGAGATATATATATATATCAACATAGTTTATTAATAAAATAAGTAAGTTAACCTTTTATTATTAAATAAGGTAAGGACCCAAAATGTGCATCTAACTACCGCCCGATTTCATTGCTGAGTGTATGTTATAAGGTTTTTGAAAGAATCATTCTTCGACGAATCCAGCCAATCGTAGAGAATATATTACCAATTGAACAAGCTGGTTTTCGTCCTGGAAGATCCACTTCCGATCAAGTCCTAGCCCTAACGACCTACACTGAGAAAAATTTTCAAGAAGGTCTCAAACAGGTGCAGTATTCCTTGACCTCACAGCAGCGTACGACACTGTATGGCATAAGGGTCTGCTAGTAAAGCCCTCAAAATGTATGCCACAATGGTTCACAGATATAGTGCATACGTTTATGAAGCACAGACGTTTCAGAGTTCATATGAACGATGGGAAAAGTCGATGGAGGAATCAAATGAGCGGTCTCCCACAGGGATCTGTTCTATCTCCTACCCTATTTAACCTTTACATCAGTGACCTGCCTCCGACTACTGCGCGACAGTTCGCTTACGCGGATGACATTTGTTGCGCTGTCCAAGGTCGATCATTTGGAGAAATCGAGCGTACATTAAATAACGATCCGTTGCTGATGACTATATATCTAAAGAAATGGCGTCTCATTCCAAGCTCCACAAAAACAGTCACAAGTGTGTTTCAACTCCATAATGCTAAAGCTAACTACAAGTTCAACGTGTCTATGGATGGTATACAGCTACCGTTTGATCCTCTACCGGTTTATCTTCGTGTAACGTTGGATCGTACACTGTCGTACAAGGAGCATTTGAGTAAAACGGCAGCAAAAATAAAGTTAAGAAATAATCTGTTGCAGAAATTGGCGGGAACAACATGGGGCGCGGATGCAGTCACATTAAGAATATCAGCGATTGCTCTGTGCTATTCGGTGGCTGAATACTGATGTCCATCATGGGAACGTTCGCCTCATGCAAAACTCGTCGATGCGCGTCTCAATGACTCCATGCGCATTGTTTCTGGGACAATCAAATCGACTCCAACGCCGTGGCTCCCAGTTCTTTGTAACATACTGCCCCTTCATATCCGTAGTAAGGAGATAACACACAAGGAACTGCAGAGGGTCCGTGAAAATCATGCCCTCCCTTTATCACCCTTTATCACTGGACTTGTCTAATCCTCCTCCGAAGAGACTCAATTCTCGATATCCTGCTTGGGAGATACTGCAGCAATGTGATCCCTTGGCGTCTATGTCCCCGTGGAGATTAAAGTGGTCAATCGCTGATGTTAGAAACCACCATCTGGTTCAGGATCCGTCTCAAGCGCTACCAGGAATGAATCTCTACAGAGGAAGTTGGTGCCATTTGAATCGTTTCCGTACGGGTCATGGTAGATGCAGAGAAAGTGAGTTTCACTGGGGAATTCGTGATTCACCGCTTTGCGACTGCGGCCAATCGCAAAACATGAAACATATCGTTGAGGAGTGCCCTCTAACCTGCCTACCGGGTGGGCTGTCTACGCTAAGTTGCCTAACAAGTGAAGCAACTATCTGGATTAACGCATACGCTAAATAAAATAAATTATTCAATATAATGCGTGTGTTTACATTTTTTACCTAATCTAATCTTTAGTTTCTGCTTTAATTACTCCGTGTTGTTTTGCTCTTTACAATTCAATGCCATTTTCATTATCTATGTTTATTATCTCCAATTTTTCTACGATTTTTCTACGTTGCTATGTTGCTATGTTTCTGCGTTTCCGGTAGTCAGCTAGATAGAGCTCAATTGTGCTCTTTCTGACGGCCGTTTTATTTGTTTTCTGTCTATTTGTATGAACTTTGTGTATAATTTGATTCAGTTACAAATAAATAATCATGGTTCTCTCTCTCCTTCACCTTTTCCACTTTGGACACTTCAGAGGACTCTTTCTCTATGACGGTCATTATCTCGTCCACCTCTCTCCCAGCCTCCAGGAGCTGAGGCTGCAGATCAGTCAGCTGTCTCTGCATGATGGACACTTGAGAGGCAGCGGACTCCAACTTCTCCAGTCCTATCTCGTACCTCCTCTTCACCTTAAGCACCTCCCTGCATATGAGTAATAATACTGACTAATGCTAAATGAATAGTAATAAATAAATAAATACTAAATATGGAATAGTAAATGGAAAATAGGGCAACGGAAAACCACCCCATAAGCCATACTTAGATGTAATTAACTCATCCTACCTATTACTAAATAAAAATAAGATTTGGAAAATATACAAAAATGTTAATTAAACACGGTTAATGGACAGAATTGCGTACAAAGTTGAAAACTGTTATAGTCTGGTACAACTGCACACAAATAGTAACGAAACAATACGAAATAAAGGTGTCTTGAATATTTGTTGTATCTTTCTCTAAGTTCACCATAGTTCATATTTAATTCGCGTTCTTTCCTGTTACATTTGCTTGCATGTAAATGTACATTTGCATACAAGCATACATATATGCACATTTACATACTTACATATATGCACATTTACATACAAGCATACATATCGTTTTATGTGTGAACTCTATAGGGTTGAATGCCCCTTTTTGATGTTCTTATTAAATTCAAATTGAATTTAAATTTGAATGTTAACGTTAAAGTAACTTTAACTTTTTATATTGCTTAACGAATCACATTTTAACAATATTCCACTGAAGCTAAATTACGAAATCTATATTGAAGCTATATTACGCTTTAATAAACAGTATTTAAATTTAAATATAAAATTTCCTTAAAAACTAAACATCAAATTCCAGCTACAAACTTTCTCTTTCCATCTAGTAGCTCCTTAAACGTTCCGATCATCTCGAGATATGACGTAGGCGTGACGTAATTGTAGCGCTCGAGTTCCAGTCTGAACCGGTTTGAGAGGTCAGAGGTGGAGGTGTGAAACTGCTTGCACATCTCGATGCAGCCAGTTCTGATGTCGTCATCCAGTTCAACCTCGTCCAGAAACCTGGTAGCTACTGCCTGTAGAGCGTCCTCAGGCCATGACTGGATCAATCAGTCAATCAGTCAATCAATCAATCAATCAAGCGATCAATCAATCAGTCAGGAACCTGGCAGCCACTGCCTGCAGAGCGTCTTCAGGCCATGACTAGATCAATCAGTGAATCAATCAGTCAATCAATCAATCAATCAGTCAATCGATCAGTCAATCAATCAATCAGTCAGTGAACCTGGTAGGCACTGCTTGCAGGGCGTCCTCAGGCCATGACTAAATCAATCAGTCAATCAATCAATCAATCAATCAATCAGTCAAGCGATCAATCAATCAATCCGTCAGGAACCTGGTAGCTACTGCCTGCAGAGCATCCTCAGGCCATGACTAGAGCAATCAGTGAATCAATCAGTCAATCAATCAATCAATCAGTCAAGCGATCAGTCAAGCGATCAATCAATCAATCAACCATGACTGGATCAATCAGTCAGTGAATCAATCAATCAATCAGCCATGACTAGATCCCTCAGTCAGTGAATCCATCACACGATCAATCAACCCAGCGATCAATCAATCAGTGAGTCCATCAAGCGATCAATTAATCAAGGGATCAATCAGTCAATCAGTCAAGCGATCAATCAATCCACCAATCAATCAATCAATCAAGCGATCAATCAATCAAGCAAACAATCAACCAAGGGATCAATCAATCAGTAAATAAATCAATCGATCAATCAATCAATCAAGCAAACAATCAACCAAGAGAACAATCAATCATTCCATCAATCAATCAATCAACCAAGCGAACAATCAATGATAAATCATTCCTTCTAGCAATCAATCACCTGTCAGAAACTCAATAAATCAAACAATCAGTCAATCAATCAGTCATTCAATCAATCATGTGTGATTATTACACACCTGGAACCAGTCAATGGTACAGCAGTTGACCAGGGAAGGAAACTTCCTAAGACGGTTGCGGAAGGCATCGCCTATAGGCGACATAGCGAGCACTACGTGGAGTTGATCCCTACACCTCTGTACGAACAGGTTGAATAGAGCCACTGGTGATCCATCAGATTGCTTCAACTTATCTCTCTGTCTGTTAGTGTTAAAATAGTAGCTCAAATTATAACTAGGAAACGAATATGGTTTCCAGATAAAAACTCCTTTAAATAACTTCCGTTACAGGTGTATTTGTGGTAATAATCGTAAAACTATAGTTTAACGTTAGTTTTCTACTCGATAGCATGCAAATGACAGGGGACTTGCTTACATTTGCTTGTGAACTTGATTACATTCCATGTGGTAGACACTGAGGGGAATTGTCCCTTTGTCTATAAGCATTACAATAATAGATAAAAAAATAATATTTAAAATAATAGCTAATATAAATGAATACATTCATAATTAGTAATTAATATAAGTTCACTGGTAGGTAGGTAGTAGCGTGGTTAACGTCAAGGTTCAGAAGCACAAGGCTTTTCTTCAAGACAACTCGACACACTCGAGCTACCGTCACAAAGATTAAGGTAACAGTAATTTACTGGTATGTAACTAACCATGCAATAACTGTTAATAACAGTTAGACACACGTAAGGTAGGTAGGTAGGTTGTAGCGTGGTTAACGTCAAGGTTCAGAAGCACAAGGCTTCTCTTCAAGACGACTCGACACACTCGAGCTACCGTCACAAAGATTAAGGTAACAGTAAATTACAGGTAAGTCACTGGTATGTAACTAACCACGCAAAAGAATGGTGTCTTTGCAGGCAAATAAAGCAGTGATAACCTGTCTAGTTGCCTCATTTTCTCGCATATCTCAGCTTTCTCGTCCGCAGGGTAAAGGTTGGGCACCTCCCCAGCATTCAGTAGGTTGTTGATATCTTCCAGAAATGATTCTTGCTTTATCTGCATTAAAATAATCATAGAAAATAAAATAAAATGCATCATATTGCATCACATCCAATTATTTATTGATTGACTGATTGATTGATCGATTGATTTATCACTAGATCGATTGATTGAGCGAATGATCGATTAATTGATTGGTTGATTGATCGATTAGTTGAGCGAATGATTGATTGATTGATGATTGAATGACTGATCGATTGATTGATTAATCGATCGATTGATTGATTGATTGACTGACACACTGATTAATTGATTGATCGATTGATTGATCAATTGATCGATTGACTGATTGAGCGATTGTTCGATTGCTTGATTGATTGACAGATTGATTAATTTATTGATTTATTGATTGATTGACTGATTGATTGATACCTGTGTATCAGTGAACAAGAACACGGCATGCTGATCTGTCTCTGTAGCTTTCCTCAGGATGTTCTTGAGGTCATCGTGCCACTCAGAGGTTGTGTAGCTCTTTGTTATCTCCACCTGTCAACAAGTGTGAGCATAAGAACTTAATAATTAATAATGATGATAATAATAATAATAATAATAATAACATTATAATAATAATAGTAATTAATAATAATAATAATAATAATTAATAATAACAATAATAATAGCAGTAGTAATAATAATAATAATTACAGTAACGTTAACCTAAGCTTTACGTCGATTAAAGACGCAAAAATGTTTGTTAAAATAAACATAGTTCTCTCTCTCTCTCTCTCTCTCTCTCTCTCTCTCTCTCTCACTCGTCTAATGTCACGTCGATTAAAGACGTGAGATTATAACAGAACATATTTTAATAATAATACATAACATATTTTATAATATCACATAACACTACAGTCAGGAAGCAATTGCATGCTAGTTTAAGACTAAATAAATCTCAATAAACCTACATGTATTTAATGACATTTACATGTATTTAATGCATTTAAACCTACATGTATTTACATGTTTTTAAATGTTTATATACCTTATATATTTTTATATATTATAAATCAAGCGTCGGTTTCTGACCTGGAAGATGTCGTAGTCGGCCATGTGGGCGGCCAGACGAGTGAGGGACTGGCGCCCCGAGCCCCCCACCCCCACGAGCAGCCCGTGACTGCGGGGCTGCTTTATGATACGAGCGATCCTTGACACGTGCTCGATAGCAAACCTAGAGAAAATACAGGGTAAAAAATAATAAATAAATAAAATTAGTTAATGATGATGATGATGATGATGATGAGGGTGGTGATGGTGATGATGATGATGACGATGATGATGAGGGTGATGGTAGTGGTGGTGGTGGTTGTGGTGGTAGTGGTGGTGGTTGTGATGATGATGATGATGTCGAAGACAACGATGATAATGTTGATGATGATGATAATAATAATGATGATGATGAAGATGATGGTCGTGGTGATGATGATGGTGACGATGATGATGATGATGATGACGACGATAATATTGACGACGATGATGATGACGATGAGTAGAGAATTAAACAAAAAAGGAAACAAATAAAATAAGTTAAAAAATAATAACATCATCGTCATCATCTTCCCTTGAATCGCAGTTTAAATTAAATAGGGTCCCGATTAAACAAATAAACTTTTCTTAAATTTAAAATAGGTAATTAATTAAATATAAAATTATAAAAGAAAAGACACCTGAAGAGCCACCTAAAGGACATCTAATTAATTAGTTAATATAATTTTAAATAGTTAATTAATTACGTATAAAAGTTATAAATGAAAGTCACGATTAAATAAATAAACTCTTCTTAAATTAAAATAGTTAAGTAATTAACTAATTAATTAATTAATTAATTGTAAGAGTTCTAGATAAAAGGACACCTGAAGAGCGACACCTAATTAATAAATTTATATAATTTAAAATAGTTAATTAAATAATTAATTGTAAAAGTTCTAGATAGATGGACACCTGAAGAGGACTAGATTCATGGGTTTCTTGCTGAGGTTGTTGAACTCCTCCAGGTAGTTCTCCACAACACTGCACAGTGACTCTAGTTCCCTCACCTCGACATAGTTCTTTGTGTCTGACTTGACGTCCGCAAAGTCACAGAACATCAGACTTCTCAGGTCGTCCTCCACAACCCTTCAATCAATCAATCAATCAGTTGATCAGTCAATCAATCAGTCAATCAATCAGTTAGTCAGTCAGTCAATCAACCAGACAATCAATCAATCAATCAATCAGTCTGTTAGTCAGTCAATCAGTCAGTCAATCAATCAATCAGTCAGTCCATCAATCAATCAATCAGTCAGTCAGTCAGTCCATCAATCAATCAGTAAGTTAGTCAGTCAGTCAGTCAATCAATTAATCAATCAATCAATCAGTCAATTGATCAGTCCATCAATCAATCAATCAATCAATCTATCTATCTATCTATCAGTCAGTCAGTTAATATATCAATTAATCAATCAGTAATTCAATAAATCAATCAATCAATTGACCAGTCCATCAATCAATCAATCAATTTATCAATCAGTTAGTCAGTTAGTCAATCTATAAATCAATCAATCATTCAGTCAGTAAATCAATCAATTGATAAATCATCCCAAACTCTTAATTTAAAATCTCTTCTTAAATCAATTATTAAATTAGAATTAACTAAAATTAAATTATAATAAATATTAAATTAGCCAAAACTGCGTTTACACTGGCAGATAATAACGACATCAGAACATACTGTGTTGATTGACAATTGATTATTGAATAATTCATTGATTGATTGACTATTGGTTGATTGATTGATTGAATACCTCCCGTCGCCATCAAAGTCAAGATGAGAGAATAGACGGTGAAAGTTCTCGTTAAGATGTCTCCCGCACGTCTCGACGACAAACTCAAAAAACCATTTCCTGTCACCGTCGTCCACCAGTCTATCGTAGTATACTCGAAATATCTGAACAATAAACACCCAAATAATGCGCTTTTCTCTGAAATTAAAAATAAATCAGTTCATAAGTGAAATATTGACCCTCCATTCTACTTCTTGCTTTCATAATTTTGAACTAATCTTTGTTACGGTAGCTCGAGTGTGTCGAGTCGTCTCGAAGAGAAGCCTTGTGATTCTGAACCTTGACGTTAAACACACAACAATCTTTCACATAAATTTCAAGCTAACTAGTACATAGCAAATTTTCAAAAATACTCAAATTTGGCATAATCAATTAAAACTAGCGTCAATCTCAGACTCTCTTAGAGTTTCAGAAATTTGGCGATCATCTCTAAGGAATATACATGACTATTTTTTTCTCTATATGTTACCCTACGAGTGGAGGCGTTATATACCATGGACCTGCCAGTAGGTAGTGCACTAATAGAGAGAGAGAGAGAGAGAGAGAGAAGAGTGGAGGCATTATATACCATGGACCTGCCAGTAGGCAGTGCACTAAGAGAGAGAGAGATGAGTAGAGGCGTTATATACTATGGACCTGCCAGTAGGCAGTGCACTAAGAGAGAGAACTCACCTCATGCACCCAGAGTCTCTTGATGGCCGAGGGTTCCTCGATGGTTTCCGGGATAGAAAGGAGGACGCCCTGGATAACCCTGCTGAAGTCCCTCAGGTTGAACAGGTAGTGGGACTTGGCCGGGGTGGGGAGTAGAGCCCTCATGGCTTCCTTGTAGACGGCTAAAGTACCGCCAACCAGCTGACCAACACACTGGCGAAACTCCGTGGCAAAACCCCTACAGGCGTGTTACCAAGATATATATAGATTACAAAGATATATGTTATATATATTATAAAGATATATTATTATATAGATTACAAAGAAATATATATATTATGTAGATAACAAAGATATATATATATATATATATATATATATATATATATTATATATATATATATATATATATATATATATATATATATATATATATATGTATATATATATATATTACAGAGCTATATATTATATAGATTACAAATATATTTTATACATGTATATACATATACATACATGTATATATATATATATATATATATATATATATATATATATATATATATATATATGTATATTACAATGATATATAGTATATCTATTATAAAGATATGTATTATCTGTGCCGCCTGACCCAGCTGTTATGTTATTACACTAACTTTGAAGTGACATGCCATTCCAGGATGCTTCCAAAGATGGTCGACATGACGTCATCGTCAAACTCGTTAATCGTTATGACGTTGAAGTGACGTAGAAAACGAGGAGTGATAGGGTTGCGACCTCCCCCTGTTAATAATCAATCAATCAATCAATATATGAATCAATCAATCAATGAATATATCAATGAATGAATGAATCAATCAAGCAATCAGTCAATCAATCAATGAGTGATAGGGTTGCTACCTCCGCTTATTATTACTATTATTATTATAATTAAAATATTATTATATTATTAAAATTATTATAAATTAAAATATTATTATTATTAATCCTATTATTATTATTATCATTATTATTATTATCATTATAATCATCATTATTATTATTATTATTATTACTATTATTATTATTATTATCTACGGGGTAGACGGTCACCCACCCGGGGGTCCCATGGCGGCGATGAACTGGACGTCTACTAGCTGCATGGCGGTCACCTCCCGTAGGTCATACCAGGTCTGGTGGTCGAGGCACTGTCGCAGCAGTTCTATGGGAGGCTGAGCTCCGAACCTCTCTCTCACAGGCATGTTCAGGTCGTCAACAAACACTACCTGTATCAATCAATCAATCAATCAGTCAATCGGTCAATAAACGCCAGGTTTCTCGCCATAATACAATGTCAGGGACGTCTCGTGCAGACTCTGCACAAACAGGCGCCACAACATGATGACGACTGAGTACACAGAGACCACAAGAGAAAGCGAGATCAAAACAACGCTAGTCCAAGATGCAAGGCAATCGGGTTAAAATTTAGACCCATGGCGGAAAGAGATGAGTACAGAGTCAGCGTAGTGAAGAGATCTGATGTAGCAGATTCACCGGTTCAGCCCACATTACAGCAGTTACTGTAGACATAAATGTAGTTAATGTTAGTCAAAGCACTTTTTTAGCTGTTGAGAATGTGAAATATTTACTGCTTTTTTGCCCACTGGGGGCCCGAACACCCCCTTACGCCTCCTGTCTAGCTTGGACATGATGATGTTCTGAGTCTGATTGGCGCTCGTCTGGGCCGAGAAGTTGATGATGTTAGGTTTGTAGACTTCCTTAGACAGCTTGTTCAACAGGAAATCCTAAAAACATTCATCAGGCAATTAATTTACGCAAAATAATAAATCAACATCCACGCAATTTAGACCAGTGCAGGATTTGAACAGAGCATAAACTGATCAGGCTGAGCTAAAATTTCTAAAGTAATGAAAATTAATAAGTGACAGAAACTCTACATCTCTCTCTCTTAGTGCACTGCCTACTGGCAGATCCATGGTATATAACGCCTCCACTCTTCTCTATCTTCAGCTTTCCTATTCATTTCCACATACGAGTGGGACAATTCTACATAATAACAAAAATTCTAGATAATAATTCGTTTTATTATTATTTATAATTATTTAATTCTCATAATTTCAATATTAATAGGCATTATTAGAAAACGTACGATGATGTAGACGCTTTTTCCCGCCCCCGTGGGTCCCACGAAGAGACAAGCTTTCTGATTGGTCAGCAGCAGCTGCATGAGCTGCGTGTATCTAACGGTGTCTATGGTTGGTACGATGATCTCGTTGAACTGGGCGTCACGTGGTATGTCGTCCACCCCCCAGTCGCTGATCTCGTCCACCCACTTTACCCACCTAGCCCCCTCCACGTGCTCAGGGTTCAGGCGGTACTGATAGACGGTGCCTTCGGCCGGGAAGGGTGAGAAGTAGGGCGCGATGGGAGGATCGGTGGCTCGGACCAGGGCGAGGTTAGACCGTGTCTCCTCAGACATTCCCCCCTGTAGAATAAGAACAATAAAATACGTAACAATAGAAAATACATATTAATACAAAATACGTACCAATAAAAATAGGTAATAATACAAAATAAATAATAATACAAAATGCGCAATAATACAAAATACATAATAATACAAAATACATAACAATAAAAATATGTAAAAATCATCATCATCTTCCTTGAATCCCAGTTTAACCAGGGTCGGAATACGAATAGACTGTCTCAAATTCTCTCTGTCCTACACCACACCACCAGCCAATCTCCTATTTGAAACTTCCCCATTCATTTAAATTTTTGTAGCAATTTCTGGAGCCTAGGCTAGGCGCTTCAGAAATCGCTACAAAATACGTAATAATAAATATTAAATAATAATAATAATGATAATGCATTCCAGAGAGTAGTTAGAATGATATGTCCCAAAAATATGCATTAGAAATGTGAAACACATTTTAGATATTTTTTAAGTTAATTTTTGTTTTAAGTCAGACACATAAAGTTCCCTTTCAAAGTTACCCCCCTCCAAGATTAATGTGTCTCACACAAAATGAAATCCTGGCTACGCCACAGATTGCAAAATAAAATCATAAAACGTGTCAGCTACCTGAATGAGTTCTCTGAGTAGAAGATCAAACTTGTTTCGACCGTCGATATCTGTGCTGGCTCCAACTGACCAGGTTAAAGAGAAAAAGAACATGCCCTGCAACAGCAGCAGGCACATAATTCAACTAACACACACATCCACTGTACTAACACATACATAGACTGTACTAACACATACATACACTGTACTAACATATACATAGACTGTACTAACACATACATAGACTGTACTAACACATGCATACACTGTACTAACACATACATAGACTGTACTAACATATACATACACTGTACTAACACACACATCCACTGTATTAACACATGCATACACTGTATAAACACACTGGCTGAAGCCAGTGGCGATGTCGGTAAGCTGTTTGACTGCGGATCAGTACGTGCAGGGTTCAAATCATTGGCTCGCCCGTCACTCACATCGCTTTCGAGTGAGGAAGCTGACGCTAACATTAGCTTTACCTGCTTTTACGTACATCCACTGCACTAACACATACATACACTGTACTGACCCACACATACACTGTACTAACACATACATAGACTTTACTAGTACATACATAGACTGTACTAACACACACATACACTGTATAAACGCAAACATAAACTGTACTAACACATACATACACTGTACAAACACACAAATAGACTGTACTAACACACACACTATTACACTCTACTAACTCACACACTTATTATCTAATTCGGCAACCCACTGTAGTAACATTCTAAGCAGCTTTCCCCTCAAATATTGAGAAACAATAACAGCTCTACCTCTATACGAGCGTACGCCTCCTGGTCTGTCAACTGCAGAATTCTGGTTTCATCTTTGAAGTCTTCCGATAAGCAGTCGAACAAGTTCATCAGGCTCTTGACGAGGTTGGCGTCAGATGTGGGTGAAAGTTCCTGAAAAAGAGGTGTTAAAATTATTGCAATCCGTTCCTGAAAAAGATGTGTTAAAATTATTGAAAACTGTTTCTGAAAAAGGTGTTAAAATTATTGCAAGCAGTTCCTGAAAAAGAGGTGTTAAAATTATTACAAATTGTTCCTGAAAAAATGTGTTAAAATTATTGCAAACTGTTCTTGAAAAAAGGTGTTAAAATTATTGCAATCTGTTCCCGAAAAAGAGGTGTTAAAATTATTACAATCTGTTCCTGAAAAAGAGGTGTTAAAATTACTGCAAAGCGTTCCTGAAAAAGAGGTGTTAAAATTATTGCAAACTCTTCCTGAAAAAATAGTGTTAAACTTATTGCAAATTGTTCCTGAAAATTAGATGTTAACAATTACTGCTTTGCAACTATTCCTGAACAAGGTACATTAAATTTACTATAACAGTTCCTAACAAGAGAAGTTAACTATACACTGTTCAAAATGTGGGGTTTTAAAATAACTAACTCTTTGGGTCAATTTCTCTATCTATTTCTCACTCTCTTTCTCCCCCCCCCCCCCTCTCTCTCTCTCTCTGTCTTCATCTCTCTCTCGCTCCCCGTTACTCTCTCTCTCTCTCTCTACTCATTGATAATATTCTCATACAGTGATGTGTGCTGTTGGGGACGTCCCTGACATCATCCCTGGATGAGGAAACGGACGTTAAACCTTTATTATTACAATTATTATACCTTGACCCTACGACGCACGAGAGCGAGACAAGGGTCGACGAATCGTTCAAACAGATTGTTGATGACTCGCTTGTGCAGCTCGTTGAATGTGGAGGGCAGAGTGTTGAGCCAGGACTTGACCAGAGGGCGCCAGCCAAGAGTCTGCGGCTCCATGTATATCATACCGCAACGAGACACCTTTATTTCACAAAAAATTAAACAATATCTTCAGAGCCAAATTTATTAACATTCATTCATGAACTTGATGGAATAATTAAATTATGAATAAATTAATAATTATCAAAAAAGTCAGAACAGAAGATTTAAAGAAGGAACTGTGAAGTTACCAGTTTAGCTACCAGTAACTTACTGTTACATTAACCTTTGTGACGGTAGCTCGAGCGTGTCGAGTCGTCTTGAAGAGAAGCCCTGTGCACTACAACCGCCTGCCTACCTTATTAATTGACTGACTGATTGATTGACTGATTGATTGATAGACTTACAGTAGCTGGAGAGGCCACCTCGAGGTCCATGGGCTCAAAGATGAGGTTGGTGGTTGGAGCAAGCTGAATGATCTCTCCACTCATCAGACACAACTTCTTGTTGTCATCTAGCACCGTGTTCATGTTCTCTATCCAAATAGCGTCTACCGGTCCATCAAATATCAGCCACTTCCTATCCTGAGTCTACAACATTCATGATAATATTTAGCACCGTGATAATGTTCTCTATCCAAATAGCGTCTACCGATCCATCAAATATCCAAACATCACTTCCTGTCCGGAGTCTACAACATTCATGATAACATTTAGCACTGTGTTCATGTTCTCTATCCAAATAGCATCTACCGGTCCATCAAATATCCACCACTTCCTGTCTGGCGTTTATAAAACAAGTCATGATAATATTCAGCACCGTAATAGTGTTCTCTATACAAATAGCGTCTACCGGTCCATCAAATACCAACCACTTTCTGTAAATAAAATAGTATTATAATATCGAGCACCGTGCTTTCAGTCACCATTTTAAAAGAATTTACCAGTCCATCCATATCAGTCACTTCCTGTACGCCTAAAATAGTAACTTTTAACAATATAAAACTCAGTGCTCATTAAAATAGAGCTATCAAAATAGTTATTAGATTTAGTATATGTTAATTTAATAACCAGTGTTGTGTCAGAATTGCGGACGAATAAATGGACCAACCGTGGACTGCACGTGTCGTAAAAGGCGTCAAAGCAGTATGATCCAAACCAACGTCAGAAAGAGCATTCGGTTGGTAAGCGCCTAGGCTCCAGAAATTGCTACCATATTTTCTAATCCCGACTCTAGCTAAACTGCCTGCAATTCAAGGGAAGATGCTGATGATGATAATGAGGTTGATGATGATGATGATGATGATGATGATGATGGGTGTGATGATGACGATGACGACGATGATGATGATAATGTTTATTATTATATGATAATTATAATTGTCACAGGTTAGTAATTATCAATTACTAACCTGTGACGAATCGAATGTCCTGCAAGAGACGGTGATGCTAATGATGATGATGGTGATGATAATGATGATGATGGTGATGATAATGATGATGATGGTGATGATAACGATGATGATCACAATAAGGACGACAATGATGACTACTATGATGATGGTGATGATCAAGACGACGACGACTACGATGATGATGATGATGATGACTATATATCAATTACTGACCTGTGACGAAGCGAAGGCCCTGTAAGAGACATGACGATGACGATGATGACGATGATGATGATGATGATTATAATGAAGATAATGATGATGAAGATGATGACGTTGATGATGATAACGATGATAATGATGATGATGAAGATGATGACGTTGATGATGATGACGATGATGATAATGATGATGATGACTATATATCAACTACTGACCTGTGACGAAGCGAAGGCCCTGTAAGAGACGGCCAATACTCCATCTGACCACTCGTGAGAGACAGGGTCAAACTGACCGTACAACTGACCCATCGTGATCGACTTGGGATTAATGACAGTGTACTGAACCTTATTCTCATCCATCAATCCCTGCAGCGTCAATCAATTAATTAACAGATCAATCAGGTAACAAATCATTAACTCATTTAAATAATTAATCGATAAATCAATCAACAGAATAATACTTATTTGATTGATCATAATAAATGGTACAAACTGTATTCGTATTAAATTAACTCCCTACTAAAACAATTTAGTCCCTTCACAAATGCTATGCCTTATCCAAAGGTTGATGCAACCCATAGATTAAGATATCGCTAAACAACATTTAATTAGAGGTACTGATTGTTTTCGCAATTAATTAATAAAACTAATAATAACCTCCGACAATTTCTCAAGCGGTGTCATGGCCGGTGTCCGGTCTTCGAGACCGATTTACAGGTTCCTTGCGGTTATTATTAATCCTTTCCATCGTTAATCATATCCTTGCTTTTGATAGAGCCAATCGGCAGCAAGCTCCGATACAAGATTATCCGAGGCGAACACTCTAATCGCTACGCCATACCCCCTCCCCACTATATTAACAATTTAGTCTCTTCACAAATGGCTAAGCCTTATCCACAGGTTAATGTAACTTGGGATATTACTGAATAACATTTAATGAATGGTACATGTAGTAACAGAATAATAAATCTCAATAATAATCGTACTTAATCATAACAAACCTTTTCATGCACGAGATCAAGAGCTCCGGCGAGAGCTCTATAGGCAGAAGTCTTCCCTCCAAACGGTTCACCCACGATCATAAAACCATGCCTCACTATCATCATCTCGTAGATCTTAATCAATCAATTAATCAATCAATCAATCAGTTAATCGTTCTATTAAAACCATGTCTCACTATCATCATCTCGTAGATCTTAATCAATCAATCAATCAATCCGTTAATCAGTTCATTATTCTATTAAAAACGTGCCTCAATATCATCATCTTGTAGATCTTAATCAATCAATCAATCAATCAATCAGTTCATCGTTCTACTAAAACCAAGCCTCACTATCATCATCTCGTAGATCTTAATCAATCAATCAATCAATCAATCCGTTAATCCGTTCATTATTCTATTAAAACCGTGTCTCAATATCATCATCTCGTAGATCTTAATCAATCAATCAGGCAATCAATTAATCAATCAATCAATCAATTAGTTCATCGTTCTAATAAAATCATGCCTCACTATCATCATCTCGTAGATCATAATCAATCAAGCAATCATTCTAACAATCAATCAATCAATCAGTAAGTCAGTCAACCAATCTATACAATTATGAATAAATCAATGAATCATATTAAAAAATATTTTAGAAATCACATAAAATCAGTCAATCCATCACGATGTTAAAACTGATGTATTTCCCTCAAACGGTTCTCCTACTATCAAAAAATAACGATGCCTTGAATCATCAACTCCTACATCTGAATCACATCGCCCAAACAATGCTTTAATAAATGAATCAATCCATCAATCAATCGATCAAAAAAACAATGAACCAGTCAGGCAATCCGGAAATCGAACAATCAACCGATGCAAAGACAGTACAGCAAAGTTTGACATTAAATTAAGCAAGAGAATATTGTCCACATTCCACATTCAAGACTTGTTAGTAGAACATATAGTTAAACCAATCAACAAATATTAAGCAAAAAATCTGCCATTCAAAGTTACATTAACAAATGGCAATTATGAACTTCATACTTATTACCGGTTGGTGTGTATCGAAAAGGTAGAATTTAATTGAATTCCTCCTTCGATAATAATATATGACTTGAAACAATTTCAAACCAATACTATAAAAATAATAAATTACTTAATCACATCTGCATTCGAATCATTTGAAATAGCACATGAACATTTTACTCGTCAAATAGCAATTAATATGTATTAAAAAAGCTAAAAATAAAATTATTCTAACCTGTTGTATTTTCTCGAGAAAGAAAGGTGTGCACTGAAGGTTCATTTTGCGGCACGTTTCATGTATTGCTTCATTCAGAGTCAGGTAGTCTGGCATAGGCATTGTTACACCCGGAAATAAATCTGATGTTATGCCGTGAAATAAAGGTAGGTCGTGGCTGAGAAACTGTACAATTAATGAAACTAGAAGTGGTATTCACGTTCATAATGATGTCCATAACTTTTAGTACACATAATAAGCTCCCAGTGCTGTAAATGATTCATCGACATACAGATCATATATTGGTACTACAACGTCATGAAATTTTAAAAGCTGCTTCTGAGGTCATGGGATCAATTCCCGGTAGAGCTGATCAGAGAGTAATATCTCGAACAGTCACAGGACTGGTAAAGTGGATAATTAACCGACTACCTCCTGGTTAAGCATGTAACATTAAAAGTGATAGATATCATCACGGGTGACCCTTTCACTATAAAGAAAGTTTAACCTCAATATTGATCGGTTTGTCCTACATTACAACTCGTAAAACTTTCACGAAACCATAATTTGGCAACATTGAAATTGATAGCAACTATTCCACCATTGAACTGACTTAGGTAGGTAGGTTTTAGTGTATTTAACGTCAAAGTTCAGAAGCACAAGGTTTCTCTTCAAGACGACTCGACACACTCGAGCTACCGTCACAAAGATTATGGTAACAGGAAGTTACTGGTAAGTCACTGTTATGTAACTAACCATTATTCAAAAAATTATTAGCATTATCCAAATCTGACTTATCATTACAAATATTAGCAGCTGCCTTATGGTTAGCGGAAATAACTTTTATGAAGTAGTAGCGAAGTAAAAAAGAGGTAGTAACACGAAATTTACTAACCTTTGGAAGATTTACATCAATTATAGATCGCAGCATCAGAATATCCTCGTCTTCCTCCGGATATTTTAGCTGTCGAAAAAAGACTTAGTTTACTATAACAGCGGTATAAGCAAAGCGAAGACATTTCAGACGCCAAATAATATCAGAATAAAAAGCGCCTAATATTTTTCAAATAATTAAAACAGGCGTACGCTTTTTCGTAAAGTAGCAGAGTTCGGCCGGTGGCTTGTTGGCAAGTAGCTCGACAGCGGATCAATTGATGCAGGGTTCAAATTCAGAGCTCTTCCCGTCACTGATATGCTATCGAGCAGGAAACTGACGTTAAACTTTGCTTTTATGACTTTAGATTTTTGCTTGTGCTGAGCCCTTGATCTGATCAGTGACGTGACACACTGCAGACTGATAGGCGCACAGTTTAAATCAAAAACTCGCCCGTCACTGATATGCCTTCGTGACAGGTAATTTATTTATTTAATTATTTATTTCTTATTTATATAATGAGAACACCAAAAAGGGTCATGCAACCCTGTACAGTAACTAAACCATACAGCCAATCTAGCACATGCAACATGTAAACACAACATAAATGTGAACCACGGTGAACTTTAAGAAACAAATTGAGAATTAAATTAAGATCAGCATCATCAATATATTGAGGCAGAAACAAAACTTCAGCCCATAGTAAATCATGGAGAGATTAGCACAAGAATGCAGAAGATTATAAACCTTGAGGTTGCCGGCTGCAGTGAGCACAGACTTGACCGCTCTCATACCATAGTCATAGTGAGGTTGTGAGGAGAGTTGTTCAGAGCACAGGCGATAGGTGGCCACGATCTTAACGGCCAGGGGTCGAGCGTTTACAAACCCGCACGAGTATAAGCTTATCTCTGCTATCATAGCGTAGTCCGGTACCATCATAGCTACAGGCCTGAACAGAGCCTGTGTCAATCAATCAATCAATCAAAAACCCGCAGGAGTAAAAGCTTATCTCTGCAATCATAGCGTAGTCCGGAACCATCATAGCTACAGGCCAGAACAGTGCCTGCATCAATCAATCAATCAATCAAGCAAGCAATCAATCAGTCAATTCATACTTCAATCAATTAATCAATCCATCAATGAATCAATCAATCAATCAGTCAATCAATCCATCAATCAACAAACCCGCATGAGTATAAGCTTATCTCTGCTATCGAAAAGTGCTATTGAAAACGGCTGAATCTGGCGCCATACCTTTAGATTATCCGGTAGTTCAGATCTGCCGGCGTATCCTGGATTCATGGTAATAAAGACGGAGCAGGTGGGATCAAGTTTGATCTCAGTGCCTTCAAATAGCAGAGTCTCAGAGCCTGAGTTTATTCCTGGATGCAAAAAAATCAATACGTCGATTTTTAATCAGTCAAGCAGCTAATCGATATAATGAACTAAATACACAAACAATCAATAAATCAGTCAGTGAATGAATGAATGAATGAATGAACCAATGAATGAATTAATGAGTGAGTGAGTGATCAAGTGAGTGAGCGAATGAGTTAGTGAGTGAATGAGCTATTGAGTGAGTGAGTGAGTGAATGAATCAGTTATTGAGTGAATGAGTGAGTGAGTGAATGAGTTATTGAGTGAGTGAGTTCAGTGAGTGAGTTAAGAAACTGCACTAGTTTCCAGTCTCCGAAAGAATAGAATTCTAGAGAGTTTCCTTGGCTTTCAAAGACTTAAATTATGATAAACCATCCTATCTATCTGACCTTTATATCAATTTAGCAACCCTCTCGTAGTCTTCGCTCCTCTAGCAAACAACCTTCTCACTGTACCAAACATTAAATCTGCCATGGGCAGACGTTCTTTCATGTTTTCTGCTCCCACAATATGGAACTCTCTGCCACAAGATCTTCGATCTTGTAATTGTATTGGTACTTACCTTAGCAAGCTAAAAACCCATCTATTTCCGCCGTAGGTCTATATTTTGACCCGCTTGCCTTAGATCTTGGACTTGCACGGTTCTGATGTCGCTTTCTCTTGTGGTCTCTGCGTACTCAATTATATACAATGGATCTGCCAGCAGGCACTGCACTAAGAGAGAGAGAGAGAGAGAGAGAGAGAGGATAATTTTACTGAAAATGTAACTATTTACCTCTCTGAATGGTAAGTATCTGCTGGGCCACCACGGACAACACCTCTAAATCAATCCTGTTGAATTCATCAAAGCATGACCAAGCGCCACAAGATGCCAGCCCCTGCGAAATAGCATTCCTTTATTTAACAATTTTATAAATATATAATGTTAAATAAATAAGTTTGATTATTAGAATTTTAAGTTTTAAAAGATGAGAAATATTTACTACAGTAGTATTTATGTGGTCAAATATAGCTATACTGCATAGGTCTACTTCCATTGATTAGGGTTCATTTAGCAAATGGAAGAAAAATAATATTAATACCTTTATATATAAACGCCAAATTTAATAAAAGTGACCTCTTAGCAGCAAAATCAGCTACCGGGTCTTCTTGTGAATATGAAGAGAGAGAGAGAGAGAGAGAAGAGTTATAGAGACAGAGTGTGTGTGAGGGAGAGACAGAGAGAGACAGAGAGAGAGAGAGAGAGAGAGAGAGAAAGAGAGCGCGAGAAAGAGAGACAGAGAAAGGGAGACAGAGAGAGAAGAGAGAATGAAAGAGAGAGTGAGAGAGAAAAAAAGAGAGATAGAGAGAGATATAGAGCGAGCGTGAGAGAGTTATAGGGGCAGAGTGTGTGAGAGGGAGAGAGAGAGAGAGTGAGTGAGTGAGTGAGTGAGTGAGTGAACGAGATGCTGAGAGAGAGAGAGAGAGAGAGAGAGAGAGAGAGAGAGAGAGAGAGAGAGAGAGAGTGAGATAACCTTGAAGAACTTTCCTAGGGCAATGTAATCAAGTCCATCAGAACAGTTGAACACGACGCACTGTTTGGCAACAGCCTTTGCCAAGTCCTTCGTCGTCTCAGTCTTACCAGTGCCTGCAGGCCCTTCCGGGGCGCCACCGAGATGTAGATGAAGAGCGCCGAATAGTGTTCTATACGAATAAATGTTAATAATACCAATAATAATTATATAATAATAATACAGTAATTATAATATAATAGTAATACAATAATAGTAATAATTATAAAATAGTATTGATGACATTATTTCCCTTCGAAACAGCAAACCAATATTCCTTTACAACACCTTTATATCGGGAACTAAAAAACTATAATTACATAATTAAATACAGTATGAACTACTTTAAATATAATGTCTTTTAGCCATGGTAAATACATTATTCTTTGTGACGGTAGCTCGAGTGTGTCGAGTCGTCTTGAACGTTAAACACACTATAACCTATGAACCACTATAATCATATACACCAAGTGAGCACTTGTAGTTTGACCTTGACCTGGAACTGGTAAATAATAATTAAAGATCCTTGTTGAAACTAAAATGCATGAATCTTTTAGCATAGTCTAAAATGCACTTGAAGCTAACTTACCTATATTTTATACATCGTTACAGTAATATAACATTATTTATATTTATAACGTTATTTATACATGTATAGCGTTAAACAACCATACAGACAGACAGACAGACAGACAGACAGACAGACAGACAGACAGACACACAGATAGACAGACACACAGATAGCCGTGCAAACAGCCATACAGACAGACATCAGACAGACAGATAGACAGATATACAGACAGCCGTGCAAACAGCCATACAGACAGACAGCAGACAGACAGATAGACACACATACAGATAGCCGTGCAAACAGCCATAAAGACAGACAGACCGATAGACAGACAAACAGACAGACAGCCATACAGACAGTGAGCCATACAGAGACAGACAGACAGAGAGGCTACCTGCAGCAGCGGTCAGTTAGGGGGGTTATAACTAGTCTCAGTGTGTTACCCAGGTACTCATATCCATATTTCAGCATACAGCCACACAGACATACAGATAGAGACATACAGACAGCCATACATACAGACATACCTACAGACATACCGACAGACAGATTACCTGTAGCAGCGGTCAGTTAGGGGGGTTATAACGAGTCTCAGGGTGTTACCCAGGTACTCATATCCATATCTCAGTGTACAGCCACAGAGACATACATACACATATACGTACAGACAGACAGACAGACAGACAGACAGGCAGGCAGCCGGATACACAAGACAGATTACCTGTAGCAGCGGTCAGTTAGGGGGGTTATAACGAGTCTCAGGGTGTTACCCAGGTACTCATAGCCATATCTCAGCTCTGAGTTGATCATTCGCGTTGTCATCTGCCCGTTCTGCAAAACATTTTCACGAAAATACTCCTCTTTATAAGTTACAATTTATTTCTTTATTTCTTTATTTATCACATCAAACATTTAAAAACGCAGGTAAAGCAAATAGAAAAGCGAAATATGGAAGCGTTTGTGAATGGAGGATACAGGCTATAAAAGCGCTTACATATTCCGGAATTAGTTCATTTAAAAGTAGACAATTAATATAAAAAGATTAATTAAAAGGATTAAAGTATCCTACGTACAAGTGTAAAGGTAATCACAAACATAGAGCTAAAATAAATACGCTAAAATCAGACTGCTTTGATAGGATATCTCGTGTATTGTCCGGGGCGTTGAAGAATAGACAGGTTGTTAACTGAACGTGTCGTAAGGAGCGACCAAGCAAAAACTGAGGCAGGCCCCGGAAAAAACAACTCAGAAGCCATATTTTTCCAATAAATATGCTACGTATGATACGAATATAGCCTTTGGTGAATGGATTTTCAATATCAAATTTGTGGTTTGATATTGAAAATATTAAATCATTTTCCGTATAAGCAGTCCTGTGAACGTACGAAATTTTACTCTCAAATCAGCGCGGCCCGGATTCGAACCCACGAGAGTTCAGTTCACCTCAGGATCTGTCATTTAAAATTTCATGACGCCAACGCTATTAAGACATTCTGACGGTAGCTCGAGTGCGTCTTAAAAACCTTCTGCTTCTGACCTTGACGTTAAATACACAACAACCTACCAATGGATAAATCCAACAATGCGTTGCTTGTCTACAGTATGTAAAGTAATTACGTTCCTATGTATGTCAACGTCTACAAAATACGAACTGTCAGTGCAATACCTCCCAGTAGTATCTCAGCTGACAGAGCCAGTTGAAGTCGTTGTCAGATTGTATTTTGTTGTCCACCAGGTTGGCCAGCACGTCCCTAGAATGAACATCGAGCACTATGAGCGCCTGTAGTGTGGTTCTGTTCTGCTTGGATAGTCTTCCTCTAACTATCTTCACTATCTCCTCTATCTGCCGGTTGTTGACGGTTAGATAAGCTTCCATTGCCTACCAAACAACAATAATAATAACAAGAATTAGTGCTACAGTCATCAATTACAACATCGAGGGCTATTGAGACAAAATCAAGCCGGCGAGCAAAAAGAAGGTCCAAAAATGGTGCAAATTCCAAAATCAAGAAAATCAGTCTAAATCTTGTTTAAATTATTTTCCAAAGAAATTCATTTCAAACAAATCCTTAATGACACCCAATCGTCCAAACAATATCTAGCTCTACATTATGGTCATTATAAGTGATACCCCACATTTTTTTACAATAAAGTCGTAAGTAGTTGACCGATGTTCTATAACTGCACAGTACTTAACCAGCAGCCAATTCTACCCAACATCGAGAAATTTCGTTTAAATATCATTATTAACGTGAAAGTTATAGTTTTGCGAATAGGAGTGGGGTCAGATGCGAAATTTCCAGTACAGGATTACGGGCGTGCTATATTTAGCGTAAAATTACTACGCTAATTTATTATAATTAATCAGCATAGAATTGCCTTATTTATCTTAATTAATTATTATATTAATTAAAATAGCGATTACGTCACATGAAATTTCTGCTAATGCTATTTTGAAGAACAATTATTTCTTTTTAAAACGACGTAAAATAAGTGCAAAAATTTTTCTTTCAACTTTTTTCTTTTTTTCTAAATTCTATTTAATCCTAACGTAATGTTAAGCCATCTCAGACCAATCATCATATGCCCTCGTCTAAAGATATGAGAAACTGCGTGACAAAACCTTTACAATTCGCATGCAATTAAGTGATGCTACTAAACTATTGCTAATTTAAACCCTTGCTAAACAACAATTTGACTCTGCATTGCTATGCTAATATATTACAGTATGCATTGTAATTATGTTCGTCTTCCTCTAACCTTTTTACAACCATTCTTCCCTTATTCAAGTATTTACAGTATTACCAATAAAATAAAAAAGTAAAAAAGTAAATGCGCAAAATAGTGAAATGATCAACTATGTTGATATCTATCACTTTCAATCCCACATGTTTAAACCGTTAGGCAATTTAGTCCAATTTCCGGATAACCAATCAAGAGACTATCCGAGATTTTACTCTCAGCTCAGCGCGGCTGGGATTCGAACCCACGAGGGTTTAGTTCACCCCAGGATCTGTCATTTAAAACTTCATGACGTTACTCTTACGCTATTAAGACATACAAATCAATTTACAGTCTCTCTTCAGAGCACGGCCAAGTGGCAGGTTCAAGGTGCATACTCATACATAAAATCTGTTTTCTCGCCCCATAAAAGCACTCCTTAGATCAACAAGTTAGTCCCATCAAAGTCTACGCCTTATCCATTCCTTACGTAGCCTATAGCTTGGAAAAAGTATGGCTACTGAGGTGGATTCCCAGGGCCTTCCTCAGTTAGATGGATTAATTACCATTTAATCCTAGGGTAGAATAATTCGCCGTGTTGTGCTTGGGTGTGGTTGGACCACTGCATAATAGGGCAACCGTAAACAATCTGCTGCGTGTATGTAAAAGGCGACTAAGGCAGGAGCTGAGTCTGGTAAGAGAGGACCCAACAATTTACAGTATTTACGAATAGATACAAGCAGATTTGAACCAGCAACCACAGAATGATGACTCATTTCACTACAACAATTTCATTACACCGGCTATCACAATTCAATTTACAGTATTTACGAATAGAAGGAAGCAGATTTGAACCCACACACCTCTAAGCCGCCTGCTATTGCTCTATGCACGAGGCTGGTCCAGTAGAGCTGTGTGACACAGAGCACTGATTGACCCGGCCAGTCCCTGACCCACTGACCCCTGGGTGACCTCTCGTAGGCCTCTATAGCCTCCCCTATCACCTAACAGGTCAACCAACGTCGTCGAATTATTCAAATTAGTCGAATTTAAATTATTAAATTACGACAACAGTTTAGGAATCTAGCGCAAAATTAAACTAAAAATAAAATAAATTGTAAAATGAAAATATGTAGATCTTCTCGAATGATCTGGTGATTCGTCTACTGTAATGAAATGAGTAGTCAATTTATATATATTAGCGCTTCAAAATTGTCGATATAACATCTTTGGAAATATAATTAAATGGAATTACATTAGTTATGTATTTAAAATGCAGATACTTATTTAATTCCATACCTAATTATAACTATCGATAAAACTTGCTATTCACATAATTGTTATAACGGTAGCTCGAGTGTGCCTGATTAGTCATCACTGGATGTCTATTGGAATTCCGTATTACAAAAGAAATCTTGACGAGATTCCTCCTAATTTAAACACCCTCTTCATGCAGCATATCAGTAATCAATTGATTCGTTTAACGGCACATCAAGCGACATTATGCTTTATAAATAGATGCACTCATTAGGCTGCAGTGGGAGAGAGCGAGAGAGAGAGAAAGAGAAAGAGAGAAAGAGAGAAAAGAGTGAGAGAAAGAAATCTCAGAGATATAACCGGAGAAAGAGGGAGAGAGAGAAAAAACAGAGTGAGAAGATAGGAGAAGAGGAAAGAGAGAGAGAGAGAGAGGAGAGAGAGAAAGAAGGGCAACGAAAAGTGACAGAGAAGCAGAGACTGAATGAGAGACAGAAAGAGACTTTGTGTATAGACGCAGTCATATCGGCCTCCAGTTCCAGCAGCCACTTCTCCACCTGACCCCTGGCCTTGGCCGTGGAGATGACCTCTCTGAGCTGTACCACCTCGTCCTCGCTACTCTTCATGTGGGTGATGTCGAGCAGGTCAGTGAACTCTAGGCTGGCGATACCCTCGAAACACTTCTTCAGATGTGGCTGCACCCTGGAGAATTATAGTACATGATATATATATATATATATATATTATATTATATATATATATATATATATATATATATATATATTATATATATATATATATATATATATATATATATATATATATATATATATATATATATATATATATCTTCCTTCCTCAATGTCCATGTTTCGTATCCATTTAATAGTCTGGTCCAAACCAAGATTTTCACTATCTTTATCTTTGTGTCTTTCTTTAGCTTTTTGAAAAGTTCTTTCCTACTACCGAAGGCCGCTTTTGCTTGTGCAATCCTACTGCACATTTCCATCTCACATTTCCCCTCATTGATTATAGTATGACCAAATATTTGAAACTCCTTACCTGTTCCAATTTCGATGATGATGATGATGACGATGATGATGATGATGATGATGACGATGACGATGAAGATGATGATGATGATGATGATGATGATTAGCAAAATTAAATTCCTAAATTCAAACATTGAGCAGAAGAAGGAGAAGAAGGACTTCAGCACACCTGGTGGGGTCTTTAGTCTCAGAGAGAATTTCCAGAAGTTCGTCGTTAGAAAGAAAGAAAAATCTGGGAAAGTACAATCTCTTCTTCTCCAGGTATTCGTTCAGTCCCTGGACATGATAAAATAGAGAAATAATAATAATATCTCTCTCTTAGTGCATTGTCTACTGGAAGGTCCATGGTATATCAAGCCTCCACTCATCCCTATCTTCCGTTTTCCTCTTCATGTCCATATACGAGTGGGTCTTTGAATCATGCATATCTTTTGATATACCATTTTACTTGGGCGAATCTTCCAACAGCCCAGAGTTTTTGTTCTAACAAAGCTGTCATCAGTTGGTCTTCCAAAGTGGTCGCTCATGCAAGTACCAACCGAGCCCGATGCTACTTAACGTCATTTATTGAAACGCGCGCTAATCTAGGAGTAACAACTAGCCTGACGGCTTAACTGAATCATTTAAGATGTATTGTTAATAAATATAAAACAATGCTGTTCTATTAAGACACCTTCTTTTAGTGACAAAGTGAGATTCAAAATCAGAAGATAATCAATCAATCAATGAATAAGTATTTAACGTCTGGTTCCTCGCTTTAAGGCAAAATCAAGGACGTCTCTTGCACACTCTACACAAACAGGCGTCAAAGCACCACACGATGATGACTGAGTACACAGAGACCACAAGAGAAGGCGATACACTAATTATATAATTACGAATATGAAAAAAACTAACATTTTTGAGAAACCAATTCAAACCCCACAAAAAGCTATCTAACGAATAAACGCCTTGAACCTTTTGAATGAGCTCCAGCAGCTCGTTGCTCTTACGCAGCTTATCGAGTATTCGCTCAATGCGGAGCACCACCATGACGTGCTTGTCAGTGCTAGCCTGGGCCATGATCTCCCTCCAGTTCTTATCCACCGCCGAGAACCTTCTGCCCTCTTCAGGCATCTGAGCCATGATGTCCGGAGAGCTGAAGATTGGCTCCAGATAGAGCCACGTGGCCTGCACCTTGAGCCATTCGTCCTGAATGTCCTGCAGCAGCAGCAGACTCGACTCCCACTCTCTGAAACGTTAAATATTGATTGATTCGATTTAATGTTTTAATAATTACTTAATAAATTTATTATATACTGTATTATTTGTTTAATTTATTCAACCAAGCAGACTAAACTCCCACTCTTTGAATCTTTTAAAATTGATTGATTTAATGTGGTTATTTAATTAGTTAACAAATATTTAATTAATTTATTATATATTTTATTATTTGATTAATTTATTCAACCATTTGTTTGGAATATCCTGCAGTAGCAGCAGATTAGACTCTCACTATCTCAAAAAAAGGAATTAAAGGGAAGATGAAGATGATGATGATGATGATGATAATGCTGATTCTGATGATGATGATGATGATGCTGATGACGACGGTGATGATGACGATGATGATGATGATGATGATAATGCTGATGATAACGACGACAACGATGATGATGAAAGTGATTGCGATGATACCAATGATGACAATGACGCTGATGATGATAATGACGACGACGATGAAGATGATGATAACGATGACGAGGTCGACAATGATGACAATGATGATAATTGACTGACCTGATTTCAGCCTCGAATGGTTTGATGAAGGCAGAGCTCCTCATGGTTTGGGTTTTAACGATATGATCGTCCAGCAGTAGCTGAATGTCGTCAATAGACGAGAGAATGTACGTCCCTGACTCCCTGTATGGCAGAATTGTGAACTCCATCTGCAAATCAATCAATCAATCGATATATTGCTTGCTTGAACGCTTAATTTATCCACCAAATAATCAATACATCGATGAAATCATTCCATCAATCTGCCTGTCAGTCAGCCAGTCAATCAATCAAGCAGTCAGTCAATCAATCAATCGATATACTGATCGATTTAATGCTTAGTTTATCAACAAAATAATAAAATAGATCGATCAAATCATTCCATCAATCTGCCTGTCAGTCAGCCAGTCAATCAATCAAGCAGTTAATCAATCAATCGATTGATATATTGCTCGATTAAATGCTTAGTATCTCAACAAAATAATAAAATAGATCGATCAAATCATTTCATCAATCTGCCCGTCAGTCAGCCAGTCAATCAATCAAGCAGTTAATCAATCAATCAATCGATTGATATATTGCTCGATTAAATGCTTAGTATCTCAACAAAATAATAAAATAGATCGATCAAATCATTTCATCAATCTGCCCGTCAGTTAGTCAGTCAATCAATCAAGCAGTCAGTCAATCAATCAAGCAGTCAGTCAATCAATCAAGGAGTCAATCAATCAATCAATCAATCAATTCAATAAATCAATCAGTCAGTCAGGCTGTCATTCAATCAATCAATCAAAAACTCAATCAATCATTCGTACAATCGATCAATCTATTAGATCCATCAATCATGCAGTGTACAGCATTTGAATCTACAGGAGAGAGAACACTAATACTTGTTCGCTGCAGTTATCCAAATTCAGTAGAAATGATTTGGAAACATTTAACTTTTTAGTTATTTATTTCAATATTAAAATTGTAGTAAAATATAAAAATATTTGTAATAAAAGTAAATTATTTAACTATTAGTTATTAGAAATTTTGTTAACCGCAGTAATTCCTATTTACTAAGTCAGAAACACTGGCAGAGAGAGCAAAAACAATCATTAAGATTTAACACCACGATAATACAAATCAAAGTCTACATATAAGTATTCCAAAATGCCAAATTGCCAGTCTGAGCTTTGCGTAGCAAATCATAAAGAAAATCTAACTTATTTCTACTTCATGATCTGCATAATGCATTTATTTGCAAATCTAAGTTACCACAAAGTAAGTACTAAATCAGTTATTGCGATAAAAATTATTACTCTAGCTCGAGTGAGTCGAGTCCTCACTTTTGGAGCTTCTGAAACTTAACGCAACGTGAGCTAAAACCTACTAATTCGTTTGGTAAAAAGCTAAAAAGCAAAGGTTAACGTCAGTTTCCTCACTCGAAAGCGATGTCAGTGACGGGCGAGCGCAGGATTTGAACTCCGCAATTACTTATCCGCGGTCGAGTATCTTACCGACATCGCCACTGGCTCCAGCCAGTTTGGGGCACATATAGTACCCAGTGCCCACCGGCCTTTCTTTTTGTTGCACGTTTGTATGGCTGAGTTCTGCTTGAAGTGAAATAAACTTGACTCTATTCTACTCCGTTCCATTGAATCTATTCTATTCCATTGAAATCTATTCTATTCTATTTTATTCGATATTTATTCTAGTGTACATCTACATCTATTCCATTCCATTCAATTCCAATCAATTTAATTCTATTCTATTATATTCTATTCTACTCTAGTCTGTTCTATTCTGCTCAGCTCTGCTCCGCTCCGCTCTGCTCTGCTCTGCTCCGCTCCACTCCATTCTATTCCATACTATTCTATTCAGCTCACCTCCGTTCCACTCCACTCCTCTCTACTCTACTCTACTCTTCTCTACTCTATTCTATTCATTTATTCATTCTTTTTATTCCATTCTATCCTATCCTATCCTATCCTAGCCTATCCTATCTTGTCCTATCTTATTCTATCCTATCTTATCCTATCCTACCCTATCCTATCCTATCCTAGCCTATCCTAGCCTATCCTATCCTGTCCTATCCTATCCGATCCTCTCTTATCCTATCCTACCCTATCCTATCCTGTCCTATTCTGTCCTATCCTATCCTATCCTATCCTATCCTAGCTTATCCTATCCTATCCTATCCTATTTTTAAATTCCTGTTGTTATTATTTCAAACTTTAGTAACTAGAATTTATTTTACTTGTACTTCAGGTTTATTTCGTTTGCCTAGTTGTTTTTCAATTTGTATGATTGAGGGGTGGTCAACTAGATAGGCTACTTATGACCTCTTTGACGGCCTTGTTTGTGTAGGTCACTGTATATTTTGAGTGTATCGAAATAAACATAGTTCTCTCTCTCTCTCTCCCTATCGTATCCTATCCTATCCTATCCTATCTTATCCTATCCTATCCTATTCTATTCTAGATATTATTTTAACTACTTACCGGTGCCCACTCAGACTTCATCTTCACGAGAGCTCTCTCGAGAGCGTACTCTTTCCCAGCGGCCTCAGAGATGCCCTCAAAGCGAGGCACATACTGGCTGATGCCCATGTCCAGCAGCTTGGCGAGGCAGAGATCGTCTTCTGGGCGGAGCGGGAATCCCACGATGTCGGAGACAAGGACCCAATGCCTCTCCCTCAGTCCAGGATTAAACAGGGTTCCCACCAAAGGCATATGCTCCTTGAACGCCTCCACCTTCTGCTTAGTCTGCGTTAGAATTAAATCAATTAGATAGATATTACATCAATGTCAAATCAATTTAGATGGATATTAGACAAATGTTAGATCAATTTAGATCAATATTAGATCAATGTTAGATCGATATTAGATCAATATTAGAAAAATGTTAGATAAATTTATATCGATATTAGATCAATATTAGATCAATATTACACCAATATTAGACCGACATTGTCCTCACTATTATATATTATCTCTGAGATCAATATTAGATCAATGTTAGATCGATATTAGATCAATATTAGAAAAATGTTAGATAAATTTATATCGATATTAGATCAATATTAGATCAATATTACACCAATATTAGACCGACATTGTCCTCACTATTATATATTATCTCTGAGATCAATATTAGATCAATGTTAGATCGATATTAGATCAATATTAGAAAAATGTTAGATAAATTTATATCGATATTAGATCAATATTAGATCAATATTACACCAATATTAGACCGACATTGTCCTCACTATTATATATTATCTCTGAGATCAATATTAGATCAATGTTAGATCGATATTAGATCAATATTAGAAAAATGTTAGATAAATTTATATCGATATTAGATCAATATTAGATCAATATTACACCAATATTAGACCGACATTAGACCAATATTAGGTCCATGTTATAGAGTTATCAGAACCAAATCTGCTGTGCTCTGCTTCTTTTCTAATTTCGTTAGAAGATTAGCATGTATTAAAGTGAAAATGTAAAGAAACGAAGATGACAGAAATGTATAGAAGAGTTTTATGCCATGGACCTGCCAACGGACAGTGTACAAAGAGAGGCAGAGATAATATATAATAGTGAGGACAAACAGGGAGGAGTTAACGTCTTCAATGACACCCGATAAACTCAGATTAGAAGGATTTTAATTAAAAAGTAAAAGCGTAACATACATTATAGTGAAATGATCAACCATATTGATATTTATCAATTCTAATACCACATGTTTAAACCGTTAGGCAATTTTGTTCATTTTCTGCATAACCAGTCCAGTGAATGTCCGAGATTTTACTCTCAGATCAGCGCGGCTGGGAATCGAACCCACGAGAGGTCAGTTCACCTCATGATCTGCTATTGAAAACTTCATGACGTTACCTGACGCCTCTCACTACTGTGCTATTCAGACATTATGGAGTATGGACAAATAAAGTGACAGATCCACAGGACCTACAACAGTTGGCAAACCAACCTTGATGCACATCTTCTTGGCGGCAGGCACGTTGGCGAAACCCTTTTCCAGTTTGAACAGAGTCCTACTGAAGTTTCCTACATCCGCTTCCACGTCATCCGGTATCACAGCGGACATGGGTCCGTTCATCCAGGCGCTTTAAATCAATCAATCAATCATTCAAATCAATCGTCCAAATCAATCCGTTAAACAATCATTACATCAACCAATCAATGATATTAATTCTATCAAGCAATCATTACATCATCCAATCAATGATATTAATTCTATCAAACAATCATTGCATCATCCAATCAATGATATTAATTCTATCAAACAATCATTACATCATCCAATCAGTGATATTAATTCTATCAAACAATCATTCCATCAACCAATCAATGATATTAATTCTATCAAACAATCATTACATCATCCAATCAATGATATTAATTCTATCAAACAATCATTCCATCAACCAAATCAAATAATCATTCAATCATCCAGATCAATCCATTAAACAATGATTAAATCAACCAAATCAATAAATCAACAATCATTCAACCATCCAAATCAATCAATCAAACAATCATTCAATCAACCAAATCAATAAATCAATAATCATTCAACCATCCAAATCAATCAATCAAACAATCATTCAACCATCCAAATCATGCAAATCAATGAATCATTCAATCATCCAAATCAATTATGTCAATCAATCAAACAATCATTCAATCATTCAAATCAATCACATCAGACAATCATTCAACCATTCAAATCAATCATATCAATAAATTAATTTCCGGTGTCAAGGATAAAAGATAAGTGATCTTATTGAGCCATAGTATATCGTCTTTTTCGGTATAACAAAGAAATCCGACAGAGATAGTCTGGCTGGGATTTGAACCGATGGCCTTCTGCTTCTCAAGCAGGCATGCTATCCATTCGGCCATCCAGCAGGTATTAACTGAATGACCTACTTGAACTTGGTCTCAAAGTCGACTGTCATTTCGTAGAGTTGCAGGTAAGGTTTCAGAAGATTAATCGCCTGTGCACGGGAGGGGTAACTGGTAGTCTGCCATCCAAAAGACTCCTCCTCCTGATTGAAAGCTTCAATCTGTACATCGACCAATCAGACAAGTAATCAATCAATTAATCCACCATCATCAAATTCCCTTAAATCTCAGTTTAACCAGGGTCGGGATACGAATAGACTTTCTCCAGTCCTCCCTGTCCCACATCATATCATCAGTCAATCCCCTATTTATCCATTCGTTTAAGTTTTGTGGCAATTACTGGAGCCTAGGCGCTCACCAACCGAATGTCCTTTCTGACGTTGGTATCAATCACTTAATCCACCATTTAAAAATAAGGGAGGGGATATGGCGTAACGGTTAGAGTGTTCGCCTCGGATACAAATGGCCTGGGTTCAAAGCCCAGGTCGGTCAAGTAATGATGGATATCCCCTTGGGCCCACGGAAGGTTAATCCTATATCGGAGCTTGTAGCCGATTGGCGCTATCAATAGCAAAGATGATTAACTGTGGAAAAGATTAATAATAACCTGCCAGGAACCCGTAAAGTGGTCTCGAAGACCGGACACCGGCCTTGATACCGCTATAGAAATTGTCTGAAGTTATTTTTATTATTATTATTAATTAATCTATCAATCAATGAGTCAGCTAGTCCGTCGGTCAATCAGTCAGAACCTGAAGGACCCTGTCACAGGTTCTATTAATTTAAACGGTTACAATATCTACAATATCTTCCTATCATTTCCACACACCCTCCTATCAAATCCATTCATTTATTTAATTTTATTTATTAAAAATTTATATTTTTCATAGCAAACACACAATGTAATGCAAATAATTGAATAGCACATAATTGCAAAACCATGCCCCCTACCATCAAATTCATACATCCTAGTATCAAATTCATTAACATTTACAATATAATGGCGGCTAATTTATTTCAACACTGCAACAATCTGCGGTTGTTAGATTGAAATGAAATATAAGCTAATAAAGTGTTTTATTATTTCGTTTAGCGTTTTAGCCTTCGCAAAACTGTATTGAAGTGCTAAAAATGTATAGTAATCATCCTTCTCATCTTACAGTTGGAATAGTCAGCAAAAAGGTGAGCAAAAAGAAAATCTAAAAACGATGCAATTTCCAAAATCAAGAAAATCAGTCCAAAGATAAATTATCGGTACGACTATATAGAATTGACTCTGATTGCAGGCCTCTCCATTAGGGCTTACTTGTTGTTTGTGCAAGTAAAGTAAACACGCATTATAGTGAAATGATCAACCATGTTGATATCTATCACTTTTTAGTACCACGTGTTTAAACCGTTGGGCAATTTAGACAATTTTCCGTGTAATCAGTCCTGTGAATGTCCGAGATTTTTTTCTCAGATCAGCGCGGCTGGGATTCGAACCCACGAGGGTTCAACTCACCTCAGGATCTGTCATTTAAAACTTCATGACGTTACCCCTACGCTATTAAGACATTCTATAAAAACTTAACACTTACGAAAACAATATTTTTAAAATGTGCGTTTAACATCAAGGTCATAAGCCCGAAGGCTTCGCTTCAAGACGTCAGGTCAGACCGAGTATCAGTATAATTATGTTGGGTTCAAATCCTGGGCTCGCCCGTCACTGATATCGCTTTCGAGTGAGTAACCTGTCGTTAACCCTATAGCTTTAGCTTTAATAGATCCTGTCACCAATGGGCCTTTATGCCTGCAGACAGCTGAGATGTGGTTGCCATTACATTGCAAGTACTAATATTTATTTATTACTATTATTAACAACAAAAACTTATTTAGCAGTCTCATGACCGAAATCGATCTACGAGACTGCTTTACAGAGAGTGTTCAATAATAACAAGCTAGATAAAAATTAATTTTAAATCTAAAATTATTCATTAGTAATTAGCTGCTTTTTTATAGCAACTTAAGAAATTTAATTGCAAACTAGTACCACTAGGTAATTGAATTTTCTAATAAATAGCTGCTTTTATTTATAGCAGCTGACAAAAATTTATTACCGAAGTGTTGTGTAATTCAAGCCGAAAAGAATTATTTTTACTCAGCTATAAGAAATACCGGACAAGTATAAAAAGGTATTAAAACAGCGATTCAGGTGGAATAAAAAATTTCGCATTTTTCTGCACAAAGTATTAAGTAGCATAATTCATTGAAACGTAATATATATACATTGAATTTAAGCATGCACACTGATTTTCTACAAATAAACTTTTGAACGACCTGCACTTAAGAAAATTCTATATAATCAAGAAAGCAGATAGTGTAAACACACCCTATAGTGAAATGATCAACTATGTTGATATCTATCACTTTTAATGCGACATGTTAAACGGCTGGGAAATTTAGACCATTTTCCGTATAACCAGTCCAGTGTATGTCCGAGATTTTACTCTCAGATCAGCGCAGCTGGAATTCGAATCCACAAGGGTTCAATTCACCTCAGGATCTGTCATTTAAAACTTCAAGACGTTACCTCTACCCTATTAGGATATTCTAAAATAATTAATAATTGCAAAATTAATAATTGCGTTCTCTTCAGCACATGTTTTTAAAGATCGTTTGGGGTTAATCGATTTGACATATATGATGGGGGACGTCCCTGACATCATCCTTGTATAAAGAAACGGGCGTTAAACCTTTATTATTATTATTATTATTATTATTATTATTATTACTTTTATTTTATTTTTTATTATATATTTTTTTAATACCCTGGTGTAAAGAATCTGAGGTTTGACAAAAACGATTCAAGCAATACGTGCTGAATCGCCGCCCAGCTACTCGAGGTCATCAATCAGCTTTAAAAAATTGTTGAAGCAGACTGCATTAAATATTTGCAAAGTCATGGAAAGCCATGACTTTGCCATGACTTTGTTATTATTATTATTATGCTTATAAGACAAATAAGAATAAAGGCAACTCTAGCCAGACATGCAGACCTTATCAGCAGCTGTCTGTAGCCTGGCGTCCATGGCCTGAGCTTTCTTCAGGTATTTGTGGATGTCCTTCAGGTCTCCAAAGTTCTGGAACTCCTCGATCTGCTTGACGTAGCTCTCCAACTCTTCCCTGAATCTCTCGCGACGTAACTAGATATGAAATCAGGCAAATTCTATAATTATTAACAAATAATTATATAAAAACCACATACCATGGACCTGCCAGTTGGCAGTGCACTAAGAGAGAGGGAGGGAGAGAGAGAGAGAGAGAGAAAGAGACAGACAGACAGATAGATAGATAGATAGATAGATAGATAGATAGATAGAGAGATAGAGAGAGAGAGAGAAAGAGAGAGAGAGACAGAGAGAGAGAGTAAAAGATAAGTCAAATTAATTTGTATAATTTTGTTTGCTTTAAAAATCATCAACTAAAAGTTATGGTCTGTTGAAGACATTAGAAACTGTATAGCGCTAATTCTAAAGTTCCTTCAATGATCAATCAGTGAAGCCTATAAACTAAACACGCACTTATAGCGAAATGATCAACTACGTTGATATCTATCACTTTTAATGTCACAATTTTAAACTGTTAGACAATTTAGACCATTTTCTGTAGAACCAGTCCAGTGAATGTCCGAGATTTTATTCTCAGATCAGCGCGGCTAGGATTTGAACCCACGAGAGTTCAGTTCACTTCAGGGTCCGTCATTTAAAACTTCATGACGTTACTCCTTCGCTATTAAGACATTCAACGACTTAGGCCCTATATTAATGATATTAGGCCCTAGACATTAAACGACTTATAAAGACTAGTTAAACCCACCGTAAGTCCCGCCTCAAACTGTTCCCTCTTCTCTCTTACTATCGTCTTGTGCTCCTCCACAACTGCCTCCATTCTGTCGTGCCACTTGAACACCTCAGAGTTGAGCCTGGAATACAAAATATATAATTTTATAAAATTTTTTCAACACATTTACAATATCTGTAGTTACATAAATGTATAACATTTGTGAAGCATAAAAATATAAATATTTAACCAGTAAATAATTATCATAATGTAATTAAGTCACTTGCATGCACAATTCAATATAGACCCTTTAAGTTATTTGCACAAAAACTTTCAATGAAAATTATGATATTTCATATAGATATATCAATAATATAATATTTCAATCAACCAATGTTATTATTATAATGAATGCAGTGCACGAGGCTTAGCACTACTGAACACCGGTGAAAAATTAACTCTTCTACTTCTTCATAATCCTATTCTTCTTCTTGTATTTTTTATTATTTTATTTTTTAATCTCAATTTAAAATTATACCCTTGCCCATTTTGTATGCACTAGTTCACCTAATGTCATTATTTTTCTTTTTTTTCTTTTAAGTTCACCATAGGTCACATTTAGTTTGTGTTTCTTTTGTTGCATTTGCTTCTTTAAGTGTTGTGTAAATGAACTCCACAGGGTTGAATGACTCTTTTTGAATTTAATTTAATTGAATTCATCTATATAATTATAACGATATAATGGCCGAGTGAATAAGATGTTTGCTTGATAAACAGGAAGTCATTCATTGGTTCCACTCCCAGCTAGAGAAACTCTGGCAGTTCCCTGTTGGTATGGAAAGAGACGCCAAACTGAGCTTTAGTTTTTCTTTTAATTATCCCCATATACAACCCACAATAACCCATATACAACCCACAATAACCCATATACAACCCACAATAACCCATATACAACCCACAATAACCCATATATAACCCATATAATTCATATTTTCCATATACCCCATATAATTCATATTACCAATTTAACCTACGTAATCCATATAACCCATATACACTTATATAACCTATATAACTCATATTACCCATATAACCCATATAACCCATATAACCAATATATCCCATATGACCTATATAACCTCAACAGCCAACATAACCCATATACACCCCATATAACTAATAAAACCTATATAAACCATATAACTCATACAACTCATATAACCCATATAACCCATATAGCCCATATAACCCATACAACTCATACAGCCAATACAATCCATATACAACCCGTATAACCCATTTGCAATTCATACAACCCATACACAACTCATAACCCATGTAACCTATATAACCCATTTATAACCCATACACAACCCATATAACCTATAAAACCCATATACAACACACATAACCCATACAACCCATACACAACCCATATAACCCATTTATCCTATTCAACCCATACACAACCCATATAACCCATGTAGCCTATTTAGCCTATATACAACCCACATAACCCATTTACAACCATATAACCTGTGTAACCTCTACAACCCATACACAACCCACATAAAACCCACATAACCCATACAATCCAATCATTACCCATATAACCCATGTAACCTCTATAACCCATACATAACCCATATAGCCTACATAACCCATATAACCCATTTACAACTCATAAAACCCATGCATAACCTCAGCTCAGAAGGACTGAACGTGACGTAGTCAGAGAGGAATAGAAGATGATCTCTGGACTCCAGTAGACGTTTTTCCAGTGACGTCAACACTTCCGCTTCCACCTTTTCCATGTATTCCTTCAGCGACATCAGTTCCGCCGTATCCATTGGCGTGGATAGAGCCTTGTTGGCTATAGTCTCGTATTCCTCGCAGAGTCTGGGTTAAATGGATCGAATCAAAATTCAATATATAGCTATAAATCAATAAATCATTTAATTCGTCAATCAACTGGAATCTGTATTGCAGAAACTTGCAAAATATTTGATGAACGATTGCTTAAAATATTGTCAATTGTTTCATACTCTATTAGATGATCTTTAAATGAAGTTTTGATCTCATCGAATATCGAAACTATTACCAACTGTACAACCTCTATTTATAAGTCTTAACATTTGATTAGTAAACATCAATTTCCATTGAATAATATGGTGATAATTTGGAAGAAAAAGAGGTATGTTTAAGAACAATTATAAATTAATGCGAATCAAATATCTAATATGAAGTAATACAAAAATCAGATCAAAATTATTATACTAAACACTAAAATAACATTAACAATAAGAATATTTAAAATATTTAGAATTTTACATTTACAATATTTAAATTTATTATGAAATATATCGATTTGGTACAGACGCTTTGTTCGCCTGTTGATGGTCATGACACATTCTAGCTAGCAGCCTGTTTGTAATCTGTTCTGAACGCTTTGCCAGAGATCTGATCAACTCACTACAGTGGACCTCAAACATCCCCAATCTCACCACCTACAAGATAATTGCGTCGATTTAAGCTTCGAACCAATTGTGTCGAATGTCTAGAATAGCATAGGGGTAACGTCATGAAGTGTTAATTGACAGATCCAGAGGTGAATTAACATAACAGTTTCTGAGGCAGAAAGCAAAATTATTGCTTGTTTAAGACTCATTAAAACACAATAAAAACTAAAAACTAGATCTACACATTTAACTAACAGAAAGCATAAAGTCCCCTATACATATGTACTTAACTAACACAATACAACACAATATACATATTTAGGCTAGATATGACATTAAACAGTGTTTACAGAAAAGCAAGGTAAACAGCTATTTGAATGAAAAAATAGCTTTTTTTTCTGTTTTAGACCTAGCCTAATGACACCTATCTATACAAACTAAAATACCTAATTAGGGTCTACTATCTAACAAGTAATTTTACACATTGGGCAATATTACACCAACTTCTTATATTTATCGTACAAATTTTTATATTGATTTATGGATTTTGCTTCTACAACTTCCTCTGGAAGCTCATTCCAGCTATTAATAATTCTGACTAAAAAAAGTTTTTACGTATATCTAATCTACTTCTAGGTTTAACAAGTTTGTATTTATGACCTCTAGTTGTGCAGCTATTAGTTAAATTAAACCAATTGAACCCTCGTGGGTTCGAATCTGAGCCGAGCTGATCTGAGAGTAAAATCTAGGACATTCACTGGACTGGTTATACGGAAAATGGACTAAATTGTCTAACGGTTTAAACATGTGGTAATAAAAGTGATAGATATTAACATAGTTGATCATTTCACTATAATGCGTCTTTACATTTTTTATCAATTTAGATTTATTTATGCATTATCACATGTGTAACAGTTTAGGTTCATTTATGCCAAATAACATGTGTAAAAATTCAGATTTATTGATGCCGAATCAAATGTGTAAGAATTTAGATTTATTTATACCGCACGACATGTGTAAAAATTTAGATTTATTTATGCCATATCACATGTGTAACGGTTTAGATTCATTTATACCATATCACATGTTATATAAATTTCATTATATAAATCATTCCATCAATCTGTCCATCAGTCAGCCAGTCAATCAATCAAGCAGTCAGTCAATCAATCGATCCATCCATCATTCAATTTATCAATAAATCAGTCAATCAGTCAGGCTGTCATTCATTCAATCAATCCAAAAATCAATCTATCATTCGTACAATCGATTAATCGACTCTTAACGGCTATTAGCTGCTCTTAAAGGCTATTAGAAGCATTTAGCGGCTATTAACAGCTATTTGCGCCTATTGATGGCTATTAGTGGCTATTAACGGCTAGAATCGCCCATTTGAAGTCACAAAAGTTCTTCGATACAAGCAAACGCAGCACGAATGGTTTGAAGAAAAAACCTAATAATCAAACTATATGACTATTATGCACTAGTTCGATTATGACTAGCACATTATGACTAGCACTATTATGACTAGCACTATTATGACTAGCACTATTATGACTAGCACTAGTATGCATTAGCAGCACTACTATAACGTTAACCGTAGATGTGTCGATATTTTTTTACCCGCAATTTACTCTAGATCTGCGTCACTTTAGTATGACATACACTGGAAAGTTATGATTGGTCAGTTCTTTTCACTCATAGGCTCTCTTGTGGCAACCCTCTTCCTGATGATTATTTCATTAATTTCTAATGAAGTGTGTTGCTCATTATGACATGTAAAACATAACATTCATGGGTTCGAATCTCAGCCGCGCTGATCTGAGTGTTAAATCTCGGACATTTACTGGACTGGTTAAATGGAAAATGGTCTAAATTGTCTAACGGTATATCAACGTGGTTTTAAAACTGATAGATATAAAGCTATTATTATAAACGTAGTTAATCATTTCACTATACTGCGTGTTTACTTTTAAAACAAATATAAAGTGCGAATGAAAAACATTTATAAATACCTTAATGGATTTGTAGAGAATTTCATCTGTGAGATCTCTGAATCGCTTCACTTCTCTGGAATATTCTGCGAACGTGTGCGTCTCGCTTAGAAACGCTTCTGTCTCTCTCTCCGCCTGAAAACAAAATGGCAGCGTCCCACTAAGGCTAAAAGATTAAAGCCGGTGTTACTATCTGTTTCCTTTTCAAAAGGATATCAGAGTCGGCACCTCGGGCGCCTCGCAGATGTACCAAGAGGACATTCCATTTCATGCGCCTCAAAAGAATAAATGTGGGCACATGGAATGTGAGAACTATGGGTGAGACTTTGATTATATATCTCAACATTCACATATCTCGGACATTCACTGGACTGGTTACACGGAAAATGGACAAAGTTGCCTAACGGTTTAAATATGTGGTATTAAAAAGTGATAGATATCAACATAGTTGATCATTTCACTATAATGCGTGTTTCCCTTTTTTTATACTACAATTATTTATTATAAAACACCTGTTTGCTGATAAAGTAAACACGCATTATAGTGAATTGATCAACTATGTTGATATCTATCACTTTTTAATACCACATGTTTAATCCTTTAGGCAATTTAGACCATTTTGTCCGAGATTTTACTCTCAGATCAGCGCGGCTGAGATTAGAACCCACGAGGGTTCAATTCACCTCAGGATTAGTCATTTAAAAGTTCATGACGTTACCCCTACACTATTAAGACATCGATGAGACTCTACTATCAAGACACTATTTACCATAAAGCACCTCTTTGCTAATTAGATTGTGATATATGGTAAGTAGGTAAGTAGGTAGGTTGGTTGGTAATAATAATAACAACAATGAGAGTGCTACTGTCATCAATGACAACATGGAGCACTACTGAGACAAAATCAAGCCGGCGAGCAAAAAGATGGTCCAAAACGGTGCAAATGCCAAAATCCAGATAATCAGTCCAAAGTAGGTTGGTTACAGTGTGTTTAAAGTCAAGGTTCAGAAGCACAAGCTTCTCTTCAAGACGACTCGACACACTCGAGCTACCGTCACAAAGATTAAGGTAACAGTAATTTACTGCATTGAAACAAGGCCATGTATTAGATTGTGATATATATTACTATTATTCACTATAAAACACCTGTTTGCTGATAAGATTGTGGTATTTATCATAGAGCTTGCTGTGTTCTTGAGGCAGCCTCTTCTCCCTCTCTATCAGCTCAGTCAACGCCATCTTGTGCCCTTCAACGATTTCTGGAAGAATTATTGGTCTCAATGTTGTCCTGGATTTATTGCCTCCCTGAGAAACACGATTAACATTCAAAGAAAAGAAACTAATAGACATTTGTTCATTTTTATTATTAGACATTTGTTCATTATTATTATTAGACATTTGTTCATTATTACTAATAGACATTTGTTCATTATTACTAATAGACATTTGTTCATTATTACTAATAGACATTTGTTCATTATTACTAATAGACATTTGTTCATTATTACTAATAGACATTCACAGGGAAGCAACTAATAGTCTAATAGACATCTGTTGATTGGTCATGAATCAATACTACTCCTAGAAAAAGTCATACTCAAAATCAATCAGCAATCACAATCCTTGAAAATAGAAATCGATTAGCAAGCATAATCAATCAAAATAGAAAACCAATTAGGAATGATTTACCTTCAAAATATGAAATAAATTAGTAGTCAAAATTATCAGAAATTTTCAAAAAATAAAATAAAAATTATTATAAGCGTTCAAAATAGAAATCATTTACAATACAACCCTACAGCAAACACTGGCACCAACTTACACAAAAAAATGCGTGCTATCATGTAATCCATGAATGGAATATTACTCAAAACATCAACCCAAACTTTGCCAAACAAGCACGCGATTAGAGAGTTATGTAAGGCAAACATATTTCAGAATACAATAATAGTAATACTTGTACGAAAATTCATTTCTAATCTTTATTTTATAGACTGGATGTATAAAGGTGCTCTCTTAAATATTAGGTAAGCTTAAAAATAAAACAACTCGTTTTCATAATTCATTTATTTTTAAGCAAAATATATGACGAAATCATTCACACTTTACAAATGACAGACGTACATGACTGATAATAAATTAATAATAACAAACATGTATACAACGGTATAAAGTAAATATAATAATAATATAACAATTATTCTATTAAAACGGTATGCCTATAGATCTCCTAATTCCGCTATATCTATTGAATTACCAATAACTTCTCGAATAACTTCTTTTAAAGATGAAATGTTCACAACTTAACTTTGCTACCTTTACTTCTTAACGATAGCCTCCCATCAACTGTTCAAATCAACTTCTTCCTTCTGTTCACCTTCCAGAAACAGACATTGTCGAGTTCTGTCCTCCAATAGGACTTAGACTGCTAGACGAGATGACATTAATCCACGATTATACTATAATATAGATGGAAACCCATATATATATATATATATATATATATATATATATATATATATATATATATATATATATATATATATATATATATATATATATATATATATATATATGGGTTCCTGACAATACTAATAAATAATAATAATACTAATTATATAATTATAATACTAATAATAATAATAATAGTAATAATCATCATCATCATAATTATAATCATAATCATAATAATCATAATGATAATAATAATTATTATTATTATTATTATTATTAAAACAACAACAACATCAAAAACAGCAACAACAACAACAATAATAATAACACATACAAAAAAATATATTAATTAATGTTTACACTTAATTAATAATTAATATACTAATTAATATGTATATAAATATACTAATTAATATTATTTTGCGTACTTAGTAATTATTGCAAACAGAACCACAAACCAAGTCTGCATAAAGTTTCGTCTCGACTCTTGGCACGACGCCAACTGATTTGACGATGACGTCATAGATACTGAGCAAGACGACTTGGAAATCCCCAAACTCTGGTTCGTAGCGGATTTCCGTTGCATCCAGGATAAGCCGTAGTATGAAGCCCGAATGCTCATGGGCCCGGATTGATGTCTGTCGAATCCAAAATACATAAAAATAAGTCAATATTATAATGGAATCTACATGTGTTATCATAGCTGTAATGATATGCAACTTTTTGATTTTGATGTATTAATAATAGTGTACTTACTGACTGATTGACTGGCTGATTGACTGACTGATTGACTGATTGACTCACTATCTGACCGACTAACTGACTGATTGAGTGACTACTGACTGATTGACTGACTGACTGACGGACTGACGGACTGACTGACTGACTGATTGACTGACTGACTGACGGACTGAATGATTGATAATAATAATAATAAAGGTTCAATGTCCGTTTCCTCAGCCAGAGATGATGTCAGGGACGTCTTGATTGATTGATTGGATTCCAGCTAATCGCCCACCGCAGGTTGTACAAGGAGCTGTGTGTAGTCAGTCATGGAGCTGAGAGCGAGGTTCTGCAGCTGCTGAGTCATCAGAGCGGCCGCACAGCTGAAGTATCGCTCCAACCTCTCCTGATCCTGAGAACTTGGAACAAGCTTCCTCTTGCTGCCTTGGTAGAACACGTTCTGCACGTCAGGCAGCCATCTACACATCAATCAGTCAGTCCATCAATCAATCAATCAATCAATAAATTGTTTGATGGACTTGGTTCTTTGATTGACTTACATCATCCTTGTATGCGGAAACGTACGCTAAACTTTTATTATTTATTATTGAGAACAATTGTTTGATTAACTTGGTTGATTGAGAACTTTTAGAGTTAGGCATCCTTGGCAGTAGCCATCAGCCATGGACTATGGATTGATTGACTGATGATTAATTGATTTATTTATTGATTAATTGACAGACTGATTGAGTAATTTAACGAAGATTTGATTGATCGATTGATTTGATTTATTAAGTAATTCATTCATTTACTGATTGATTGACTTATTTATTTATCGATTCTCTTATTGATTGATATATTTACTGATTCACTGATTGATTGATTTTATTGACTGATTCACTGATTGATTGATTTATTTATTGATACGTTGATTGGTTGATGTACTTAATAATTCACTAACTGATTTATTTATTTAAAATTTCAGCGAGTGATAAATTTACAGACAACTAAATTCTTAAGCATCTTTAGCTGTCTCGTTGTAAGACCCAGCTATGCTTTATTTATTTACCTATTAATTCACTAATTGATTGATTTGTTTACTGATTCAATGATTGATTCAGTGAAATTGAAATATAATTGTTATTTAGCTTATTTTTACTATTGAACTCTTTCTGTAAATTAGTCTCGAAGACTGAATTCGGCCATGACACTGATGTATAAATTTTCGTTGTCTATAAAAAAATAATTGGAAAATTTATTGGTTAATCTATAGACAACTGACTTCTTAAGCAGGCATCTTTAGCTGTCACATGCAATGACCCAGAAATTATTTATTTATTTACTCCATGATTTACTAATTGATTGATCTGTTTACTGATTCAATGAGTGGTAAATATCTAGACAACTGACTTCTTAAGCTAGGCCGCCTTAGCTGTCTCATTGGAAGACCCAGAAATTCTTTTTTTATTTACTTATTGATCCACTAATTGATTGATTTGTTTACTGATTCATTGATTGATTAATTTATCGACAACTAACTTCTTAAGCATCTTTAGCTGTCTCCAATGGTCTAATTCAATGACCCAGATATATTTTATTTATTTACGTATTGATTCACTAATTGATTGATTTGTTTACTGATTCAGTTATTGATTAATCTAAGAAACTAACTTCTTAAGCAGCGCATCTTTAGCCGCCTCCACTTGTCTCATGCACAGTCCCTGGAACACTGACAGCTCCATCGACTCCGCCCTCGAGTGAAACTCATCTTTGTCTATCAACCTCAGCTTTCTGTAAAGAACAAAAGAGATACGGATATTGAAACAAGCAATCGTTATCATCACCATCCTCCTCCTTTTGAATCCCATTTTAACCAGGGTCGGGATACGAATAAACTGTCTCAAATCCTCTCTGTCCAACACCACATCATCAGCCAACCCCCTACTTGAGACTACCGTTCGTTTAAATTTTTGCAGTAATTTCTGGACCCTAGGCGCTCACCAACCGAATGCCCTTTCTAACGTTGGTACGGATCTTAGTGCTTTAGTCGCCTTCTACGACACGTGCAGTCACCGATTGGTCAATTCTTCAAAAACCCGGACACAACACGGTGATTGAAACAAGCACTATCAACTAACAAGCAATCAATACTTTAATTCATCACCATCATCACCTTCCCTTGAATCTCAGTTTAGCTAGGGTCTGGATTAGAAAATTCTGTGTCAATTTCTTGAGACTAGGCTCTCATCAACCGAATATTCGTTCTGATGTCGGTTTGGATCTCAGTGCTTTGTCACCTCTTACGTTACGTACAGTCCACGTTTGGTCTAGTCCTCAGCAATCAGGACACACCACGGGTAACCCAGACGCAACACGTGCAAATCAATACAAAGTTTAAATTATTTAAATTAGAATTAATTCAAATTACAATAATAAAACTGACAAGAAATTGATACATTTATAAATTTATTTATTTATTCATCGCATCATGGATAGCTTAAAGTTCCGCTCATATGTAGAAATGTTTACTACTTTAGATATTAATTTAAATGTAATTGTTATTTAGCTCATGATTACTATTGAACTCTTCCTGTAAAGTAGCCTCGAAGACCGAGTTCGGCCATGACACTGCTATAGAAGTTTTCGTTGTTAATACTGATAATAACATCATAGACTATTCTGACAAACATATGTGCATGCACAAAGAAAATTCAACCATAGTGTGATCGTTAATAGAGACCGCGACGGCACTAACATATACCGGTTGTACAATAGATAAAAGCAAAGTATAAAAGCAGCGACTAAAATAAAACATACAGTTAAGGATATCACATGTATCTTACTCGAACCCAGCCACATTATTATGCCACAGTTTCAGCAGCTGCAGCATGCATGGGTTTGTGATGTGTAGAGAACCTGTTACTGCCTTTCTGGCCAATCTGAAAGATTTATTCCACGGCTTTGGTAACACTGCAATCTCCTGCCGATGACTTGGCAGCACTGCAGTCTTAGACTTTGGAACTTCTTCAGTTTCTCTGGGATCTCTCAAAACGAAGTCGACTGTTGAAGTGACACAAAAAATAAAGAAGAAAATAGAGAAAAATACGAAACATGAGAGAAAATCACAGATATATAATTATAGTTCTATATAAGAATAATAAATAGTAAAAAGAAATATATGAAAAGTAAAAGAACAGCAATGCTTAATAATTCTGCTTAGTGCCCATCCGTGCTCGCCTCGTCACCGATGTGCTATTGAGACAGGAAACTGACGTTAAACTAAGCCTTTGCCTTAGCATCTTGTCCCAGAACACCCAGAAAAATGTACGTAGGGCTGGACTAAATATGTTATTCACATTTAACTTATCCAAATTGCACAAACATTTCTTTTGCTCAATAGGTATTTTCTCACTCATCGTCATTATCGTCGTTTTTCTTGAATCCCACTTTAACCAAGGTCGGAAATTATAAACATTCGTTTTAGAAAATTTTGTAGCAATATTTGGAGCCAATAGGCGCTCATTAACCTTTTTGATGTTGGCTTAGATCTTAGTGCTTTTTAACATTTAACGGAAGTTGCAATCCAAACTGGGTCTATTTAGCATAACATAACGGCACTCTGGGTCAGGGAGCACAGATGCTTGTTTTAGGCCCAGTTCCTCCTTCCTCTCCATGGTTATTAGTAATCGTTGCCTTTTGATGGCGCATCAATTGCACGGCGCGGATTTAAGAATAATCTTCTAACACCCTGCGACTTTTTTCATTCCAAGCTGTCAACACACAGTCTTCCAAGGTGGTCAATCAACTTCAACCATGTATCAACCGAGGCCGACATAGCTTAACTTAGATTATTTACGCGCAACTAAACCAAGTGCGCTAAATCCCGCCGTCGTTTTGGACACAACATGGAAAAAGAGTTAAAATACAAGTAAAAAATTGTTAAAAACCAAAGGAATTGTTAATAAATAAAATTAATTAATTAATTACTTAATTAATTAATTAATAATTAATAACAAAAATTGTTAATAAATTAAGGTTGGGCTCACCGATTGCCTTCTTGACACTCAGTAGATAGTCGTCCCTCATTTCATCTGAGAGAGCCTCTATGATTTCCTCTTTGTCTCTCTGTTAAAACAAACCAGTGGGAAACTGTCCTTATAGTAATATTTTCAGCACAATTCTTCTCGAATGCTACACTTTACTCTGCTATAGCTACAATAGTTTCCCGTGTTGTGTCTGGGTTGTTTGCAGAATTGACCAACCAGTGACTACACATATCATAGAAGGCGACTAAAGCACTAAGATAGACACCAACGTCAAAAAGGGCATTCGGTTGGTGAGCGCCTAGGCTCCAGAAATTGCTACAAAAATATAAACGAACGAAAAAGTCTCAAATTTCAAGACATTGAGCCGTCGGATATTCCTAATGCTATGTTTCTCATATAATTATCTTCATGCAACTACCAGTATAGGGCCCTAAATTAATATTTAAAATAAATACAACATGAAAAAAATAATACCTATATATGAAAAGAACTTTAGTCTACAAGATATGCCCAATTATCAAAAATAATCATAAAAGCAAAAGATACAAGTAACAATAACATTAGAAATATAAATATCAATGCAAATTAAGAATTTAGAATTATCTCTCTCTCTCTCTTTCTCTCTCTCTTTCTCTCTCTCTTTCTCTCTCTCTTTCTCTCTCTCTCTCTCTTCATTGCACTGCCAAGTGGCAGGTTCAAGGTACATATTCATACTCAAAGTCTGCTTTCTCGTGCCCTAAGAGCACTCCTTAGATCAACAAGTTAATCCCTTCACAAAGGCTATGCCTCATTCATACATTATGTAGCCTTTAGCTTGGGAAAAGTATGGCTTCTGAGTCAGTTTCTCGTTGCCTTCCTCATTACAATTAATATATTTATAAAATAATAAATTAATCATATAACTGTAAGAGTCAAACCTTAAGTGCATCAGATATCAAGGCAAGCACATGATCTAACCAGCAGTCTTCCATTACTGCTATGTTCTTAGTGTCAATTCCATTGTGAATGTAGTAGTAGTATCTCTGCAAATCAGTGTAAATATCAGTGTTGAAGTAAATAACAATATAAATGTCTAAATTAATAAATAAAAATTAATTCTACAATTAAAATTAGAAAATTATAAATGCTAACATTTGTAGAAATAGACGACTTCCTTGACATCATCCTTGTATGAGGAAACAGACTTTAAACCTTTATTATTATTATTGATATTAAATGCCCTCCACGGTAATTACACAATAGACTAACAGTAAAAGGCATGTGTCATAAGAGGCCACTAAGCAGGAATTGATTATGGCAATGGAAAGCACTTCTGAAGTTCCCAAGACTTTGAATTGGAATGTGTGTCTTGAATCTGTCACTATGCTTAACACCAAACGAGATATAAAAAAACAATCTTTCGTGGAATAATCAATTCGAGCAAATGAATAAATACATGATGCAAGCATTGAATTGTATTAACATTTGTGACAAATATTTTGTGCAAAACATGATTTAAACACCATGATTTTCATTCCAGTTTACTCAATTAAAACTAAATTTTCTATCTGTGCTGTTAATCAATATGATTTCAATGTCCGGTTCGTCCCCATAAGGCAATGTCAGGGACGTCAATTATATTTTAATTGACCAGTTGAGCTCAAAGTTTATTTGCGGGAAAAAATTTTCAGTCGTCTTTTGTAGTAAAAAATAACAGTAAGAGTGCACCATATGTCAGCATACCAAAATATCCTTTTCTTCCTCAGTAGGAGGATCTGAGGCTGAACTCACTAATGGCAGGTCCCTGATGTTTGTTATGGGCCGGCCCTCAAGAGATTTTCCCTCATTATCCTTAGTCTGACTGTTTGCCAGAGTCAAACAAAACACCATTAAAATGAAGTTAAAACAAAGGTAAAGCTAATGTTAACGTCGGTTTCCTCACTCGAAAGTGATGTCAGTGCCGGGCAAGCCCAGGATTTGAACCTCACACATACTGATCCACGGTCGAATATCTTACCGTCATCGCCACTGGCTCCAGCCATTACAAAAACATTAAAATGTACTTAAAACAACATTTAAAAAAGGTGGCTTGTTGTCAAGTTGTTTGACAGTAGAGCAGTAGATTATAGGGTTCATTATAGTTACCAATAGTTGTAATCTATGATTTATTCGCAACTCAACATCCAGTATATACAATAAATATGTGAACAACCTGCATATCAGATTTCATAAATCATTCATAGCAGGGTTAATGTGCTAGACCTACGGCCATCAAAGAGGGCACACATTGCCCTATCTAGCTGACCACTGTAGGATAAGGATTTAATGTTAAAGGTTATTGATATGTAATCATATTTATTTTCAGTAAAATATTTTTAGAAAGTAAAATTTATTCATTTATATTTCTATTAAATTATATTTATATTTATTTATTTATAATTATATTTATATTAACTTATATTTATATTTATTTATTTATAATTATATTTATATTAAATTATATTTATATTAAATTTATTCATTTATTCATTTAATGGATTCATTTATAACTAAATTTCGAAACATCCAAGTAATTTTAAATTATAAAATTACATTTATAATAATAATATATAATTATAATTATATTTATAACTATAAAATTATAAATCATAGTAATTTAAATCATATCTTGAAACATCGTAGTAGGCCTAATAACAAATACCCATAGCCAGAGGAAATATAGAGTGGAACAATACGGAAAATTCAGAGTACTAAAATAAATGGAAATTAAATGTCATTTGAACGCGATAAATAATTACGACAATAGTCAATAAGTAAGGTTAATCAATTAAGAAGGACATGAAAAATTAGGGATTGAGTTATGATATGGTGTGGGACAGGGAGGACTGGAGAAAGTCTATTCGTATCCCGAACCTGGTTAAACTGGGATTTATGGGAAGATGATGATGATGATGATGAGCCAATCGATTGATTAAGGTTCATTAATAGTCAATTAGTAGATACTAGTGAACATATCCAGGTTCTCCATGTCGCTGATATGCTATCAGGCAGGAAACTGATGCCACAAATAGTTTTTAGCTATTTAATCTTTTAAATGCTCTCAAAGAGAATAAAAATATAAAAATATATATTAATAATATAAAATGAGAATATGTGAGGATGAATTTGAAGGTTGAGGGGATCGGGGATAGGTTGGCTCAGTCGAGATTGAGATGGTATGGGTATATTGTGAGAAAGCAGATGAGGATGTATTAAAAAGAGTCTAGAGGGAAGAGCTGGATGATAAGCGAGAGAGGTAGACCACAATAGACATAGGATGCGGTAATTAAGAAGGACACGAAGAGTAGGGGATTGACTGATGATATGGTGTGGGACAGGGAGGACTGGAGAAAGTCTATTTGTATTCCGACCCTGGTTAAACTGGAATTTAAGGGAAGATGATGATGATGATGATGATGATGGTGATGATGATGATGATGATGGTGATGATGATGATGACGATGATGATGACGATGAGGATGATTAATAATATAAATATATATTGAAAACTGCATAGAAACTGCAAAAACAGTATTAGAGTGCTACTGTCGTCCACAACAACATCGTGTGCAAAATACAAGAAAAATGTAAGAAAACGTACAGTATTATGTCCACCAGAGCGCGCCTGAACTCCTCGCGATCTCTGCGAGGTTTTTGTAGAACTTGTATTGAAGTGGCAACACTGCGCTCATGGTCCAGTGGCTTACGTTTGCGCAGCGCCCGATGACCCGTCTCTGAAAAATGTATTCATCATCATCATCTTCTTCCCTTGAATCCCAGTTTAACTAGGGTCGGAATACGAATAGACTGTCTCAAATCCTCTCTGTCCTACATCATATCATAAGTCATTCTCTTATTTGAGACTTTTCCATTCGTTTAAATTTTTAGTTTAGTTTCTTTTTCTGAAAAATGTATTAAAATTATTTTAAATTTCATTCTAGCACTAAACGACGGTAATGAGGTTTTTCTATTCTCAGTGCTTATGTTATACCAATGATATACTCGTCTCTGAAAGCAGCAGAAATCATAATTCCCGTATATATTAGTCATCTAATCAATCCGTCCAAAAATAAAATTTTACCATTACTGAAACGACAGATTATACCAGTATATTTAATAATAATAATAATAATTAAGGTTTAACATCCATTTCCTCATACAAAGATGATGTCAGGGATGTCATCAATTTGATCAAATGTAAAGATTTCTTGCTAAACCTATGAAGAGGATTATGATATATCTAATAGATATTGGACAAGAGGGGAAGGTTTATTAAAAGAGATCATAGAAGGTAGCATGGAAGAAAATATAGGCAGAGGCAGGCCGAGATTAGGTATGCTGGATGATTTAAAGACCCACGCATAAGTGGAAATGAGGAGGATAAAGGAAGACAGAGAAGAGTAGAGGCGTTATATACCATGGACCTACCAGTAGGAAGTGCACTAAGAGAGAGTCAGATTGGTCAACAAATCAATCCATCCAAAAATAGAATTTTATGATGACAGAAATGACAGGTTTTACCAGTATATTACTATATTTGATAAATTGTATAGATTCTTGCTAAACCTCAAGAGCTATAGAGAGGATTATGATATCAACTCAAGAAGAAATCAAACGATAATTCTTTTTCTTAGAAATCAGGCCTTGTAGAGAATGAAATCTCTCTCTATCTCTTTATTGCACTACCTACTGGCAGGTCCATGGTATATTTAATTATCAAGCTAGGTCCATGGTATATAACGCCTCGACTCTTTTCTCTCTTCCGCTTTCCTCTTCATGTCCACATATGAGTGGGTCTTTAATTCGTCTAACTTACATAGAATATCTAGCAGCTCTCTCTTCAGTGCACTGCCAAGTGGCAGGTTCAAGGTACATTTTCATACTCAAAGTTTTTTTCTCGCTCCATAAGAGCACTCCTTAGACAAACAAGTTAATCCCTTCGCAAAGTCTAGGCCTTATCCATACCTTATGTAGCCTTTAGCTTGGGCTAAGTATGGCTTCTGAGGTGGTTTCCCATTGCCTTCCTCCGAATATTTAACATAATAATATAGAATTAAATAGGAAATGTTTAAATCCTGTACTAACTTGATCTCAGCTCAGCAATCATGTCAATGTCCTGAGGTCTGGAAGCTGAGTGGGATGGAGAAATGTCCTGGAGAAGGAACGTGGGTCTCTCAACCTGCCAGGTCGGCTTGGCATACTTCGGGGGTAGAGCGGGAAGAAACCCTCCCTGGTCCTTTTTTGGACCGCTCATATTCAGCTGTTTTGGGGACTGAAGCTTAGATTATTCAATATTGCCAAAGAAAATTGACGTAAATGCAAAGAACAGAAAGTCTGATTGATATTGAACTCTGGTATTCTGTTAAATAAACTGAACACATTGAAAGTGAAAAATTAATCTTAAATTAAATTTAAAGTTTAGAAAAAATATCGTTCATGACATTTATATTAGTCTATTAGTATTATTAAATTAAGATATAATTGCATAAGCAAGCGTTTTATTTCATCCAATGGTACCGCAGATAGTAATTGACATTGAATTAGCATATATTTTTATGTTTATACTATAAAGTACAAATAAACAATGGAAAAATATGTATGTGATCCATACTTGAATGTTTGAAACAAATTAATGGTTCACACAAAACAATTACAATTACATATATCTTTGACAGCGACTAAATGCTGGTATTTATAAGATTTTCAATTAAAAAAATAACTTACAAATAATATACATCGATATATAGCAGATTTAATTATCAAGTTAGGCCGAAATTGAAAACACTAAGACAGGAATGAACTAAATTTATGCAACACTTCTATAATAATATATTCCTGCTTTAACTACAAGACCGAAGTGTCATAATAATTGCGTGTTACTCAACATTTGTAGAGGAGAGAGGTGTTATTAGATCGCATCAGATAGGCCTAATATTTAATTAATTATATTTAGAAGCTAGCTATAATTGTATAGTATGCTAGACATTAAATTATACAATCAAATGAACCCTGTACAGAGGTAGGGCAAGACTAGTTTAAAATAAAGATAGTTTCAACGACAGGGGTGCATGTTCAAATTTACAGGCGTAGAATGATGATATATTTGCTACAATGATTTCTGTTTTAAAAATTATTCAAATATTATTTGTTACTACAAAAACAAAAAAAAAAAAAAAAGCACTTGCGTTACCATAGTAACCACTTACTACTTGCTGTCAAGCGAGAAGTGGTAACGCTTTATTGTGTACCCTGCAGCATAAAAATATCTAATGTAAATTTCTTAAAATTATGTTCTGTAAATTTGCCATTTACACAACTATGCACATAAAGACATAATTGTGTAATCAATTTGGTGAATCTCTGGCTATTGTAAATCGAGTTTTAGAAATATTTTTCTAATCATACACGCTATCAACTCCCATTTAACAGCTCTAATAACAACAACAACAAGAAGAATAATCGACTTAGAGTGCTACTGTTGTCCACGACAACTTCGAGCATATTAATTCTAGAACATACTAGAGAGTTCTTTTCGATATATCATTGAATACTTTGTGGCGTGCCATGGGATCCCTTTTAGGACCTCTACTATGAATTATATGCAGATATGTATAATAATAATAATAATAATAATAATAATAATAATAATAATAATAATAATAATAATAATAATAATAACAATTAGAGTGCTACAGTCATCAATGACAACATCGAGCACTATTGAGACAAAATCAAGCTGGCGAGCAAAAAAAGAAGGCCCAAAAACGTTGCAAATTTCAAAATCCAGAAATTCAGTCCAAAGTAAAGGGAGTTAAAGAAAAGGTGGTTTAGGCGCAGGTTGCTGCTCATGGACACTGGATGGAAAAGAGAGATGGAAAAGATAGGTCTTCAACTGCTTATGGAACTGCTCATAGGAAAGCAAAGGCTGATATGATTAAAATGAAGATTTCCGAAGATTGGATGGAAGAGAATTCCAGATCTGCGGTGCAGCATGCTGGAAAGAACGATTAGATAGCTCAGAGCGTGAAGGTAAGCTAGCTCTCACAAGAGTAATTGATTTAACTTAATAATTGATTGATTGATTGATTTAACTGAATAATTCACTGATTAATTAATTCATTAATTAGTTAATTAATTAGTTAATTCATCGGCTGAGTTATTTAACTTTAGATAGCTGAGCGGGCACGTGTATTATGTAGCCTATGTATTCTACACAGAAGACGAAATTAATGTTATATAAATGTAATTAATACTTTTTCACTGATTTCAGTTGTGCATTATTACGATTAAAAATTGCAAAGGTTAACATTTATTATGATATTAAAATATAGTGGAAGATAATACAGTAAAAAATACAAAATTTGTGTAATGTCAGACCGATTGAATTCGATATTGAAAAATGTAGGGTGACGCTGTGTGATCCTATATTTGCTAATATGGAGTCTCAACAGTCAAATCTAAATGACATTGCATAATGTTGTTATCAAATGATATAGTAAATGCATGCCTCATGCATTTAGGGAAAAGAAGTTTAAATGCTGGTTGTGTTCTAAGAACGATCAACGGAGATAAAAATAACAAAGATACCTTGATATTAATAATAATAACACATATTATAGTGAAATGATCAACTATGTTGATATCCATCACTTTTAATACCACATGTTATATCCATCAGGCAATTTAGTCCATTTTCCGTGTTGCCAGTCCTGTGAATGTCCGAGATTTTACTCTCAGATCAGCGCGGCTGGGATTCGAACCCACGAGAGTTCAATTCACCTCAGGGTCTGTCATTTAAAGCTTCATGACGTTATCTACACCCTTAACCATTGCGCTATTGAGACATTCTATTAGAGCATTATTTAAACATTTCATGGGAAGACGCTGTGAAGATTGCTGATGATAGAAACGAATGGAGGAATGTTGCCGCCCTGTGTTTTGTACAGAACTCAAGGAGCTGATTATGATGACGATGTGTTTTAAACCACACAACGCTGAAATAGACTGAAAATGATTTAGAGGTATCAGTATTAGTGCATTAATTTATTTGCTTTATTTTTGCTCGTGTCGTGTTCGGCCGGGACACTAAAAAATAGACCAACCGTTAACTGCACTTGTCGTAAGACGATAAGAGGCGACTAAGCAAAAACTGAGGAAGGCAACAGGAAACCACCTCAGAAGCCATCTTTTTCCTACTCTATAATTTAGGCTACATAATTCTAATAAGTATACCGTATGGGTATGGTATATATAGCCTTTCGTGAAAAGATTAACTTACAGTTTAATTGCCGATCAATGATGTGCTCTTTGTGCAGCGTGAAAACAGATTATAAATATGTACCTTGGACCTCCCACTTGTCAGAACACGAGAGAAAGAGAGAGAGAGAGAGAGAGAGAGAGAGAGAGAGAGAGTGAGAGAGTGAAAGTGAGAGAGAGAGATTGAGAGAGATAGAGTGAGAGAGAGAGAGATAGAGAGAGAGATAGAGAGAGATGTTTAGCAACAACAATAAAACCGAGAATACTGTTGGAGTCAACGACAACGCTATATTAGCACTAGTAGTCCAAAACCAAAACACGAGCAAGAAATAATTGACAAAAAAAATTGAATATCATAAAAACCTTTGTTAAATTTTCCAAACATTAAACAATTATCTTCTCTTCAACTAATGTTTAAAAAACTCCTACGACAAAAAAGCTAAGATTAACGTCAGTTTCCTCACTCGAAAGAAACATCAATGATGGGAGATCCCAGGATCTGAACACGCACCATCTGATACTTTACAATTTAGCTGCGTTTATATATTGCAGCTGACCAAAATTCCTTGACCCTAAGTACATTAGTGAGTCACGCTACTACGCAAATTTGAATGCCGGGCTATCTAAAACGCTGGATGAGTTTAAAAACGGTATTAATCGAGATCTTAATTTAATTTGAATCCACTTAAATCGCATTTTTCAAAAAATAAGTTTCATAAATCACAAAATTTATAAATGATTCTTATACCAAAAGGGAGCTAAGCTGACCTGTTAATTGCTCCACTATAAACAAAATGGTTATTTTTATGATTATATACTTATTGGTATTACATATATCATAGTAATTCATCTTGCAACGCTGTCATCTGGTGAATAAATGAATAAATGATAGTAAAGTTATAAATAAGTAAACAAGCATTATCAACCACAGGGAGGGATAAGGGGATAGTGGGGGCTGGAGCCTCCCCACCAAGTTGAACGCAAATTTCCATTAAGCCTTTGGCAATCCGATTATTTTTTACTTTTTTTGTTTGCATTTTGTGGTTGCATATAACCGAATGATAGAGCGACGAACTGGGGTGTAATTTTTCCGAAATGGTTTGAAATTGATCTTCTCAGAGGAATTATTATCTATTTAGAATTTATTATCTATCTACTCACTCCTCAATAGCAATATTAGTAGTATTCTCTATTGTCTGAAATGATTGAATCATTTAAACAAAAAAGATAAAAAAATAAATAGCAAAAAGTATGAAAAGTATGCAAAGGTATCTTGAAAAAGTATGAAAATTATAAAATAAAACTTGCAGAAGTATGAAAAAATATCTTGAAAAAGTTACTTGAAGATTCTATCTTGAGCGGATACTGAGTTGGATAAGCTTATCTAATAGTAATAATAATAATAATAATAATAATAATAAAGGTTTAACGTCCGTTTCCTTATCCAGGGATGATGTCAGGGACGTCAATTACTAGTTGGAGTTTAATGGATGTTTTTCGACCCATGTTTCTATCCTGGTTTGTCGAATGAGTTCCAAACATAGGTTCCAAATCTATGTACACAAATGTTATGTAAACAAATCAGTAAAAATAAAAAAGTAAAATATATGTAAATGTTCAATGTTAAAATACCGAGTGATTTTGACTGATGATATTTCCCACTTTAAATGGACATATTTCAATCGTCAATGAGTTTGAGTCCATTATCCATTTACCGGTCTTGTGATTGCTCTGAAAGTTTCTGATTTGGAAAATTTTTTACTTATGTCAGTTTGCTAAGAATTCCAACCTCTATGGAGTTCATTAAACTTTAGAATCTGTAATTTGATATTCCAGAATGTTACCTGAGGCTCTACGCACTAAGCTATTTCTTGCGATCTCTTGCAATTGTCTTTGAGGGTCGAAAAATTAACTAAATGATTATAGATAGTCTTGTCAGAACTGATTAGGTATTAAAATCTATTTCTTGATTGTTTTTGTCAGCATTTTAAATTGTTGAACTTTTTATCGCCATCATTTTCTTATAGGCCTATTATCATCTTAGACAAGAAAATTGACAATTTAAAACTGTATGACAGTTTAAAAAATTGCTAGTTGGAGTTTAATAGATGTTTTTCGTCCCATGTTTCTATCCTGGTTTGTCGAATGAGTTCCACATTCTTAAAGGAAGATTGATTTGATTTAGCAGAGCATTAATAATGTGTGCTGTAGATACGGAATGCAGAGTGAGATGGAAATTATTTTCGCAAAATCAGCAGTTTATTCTTAAGGTGTTTATAAATACATATTTACAGAGGCTGATCCAGGAATTATTTAGGTGTGGGGGTAATTTTTTGGAAGGTGTCCACATTTCTTTTTACCTACGACCTCACAATCTCCGGCACCCACTTCAATTTTTTGAATTACGTCCTTTTTTCCTATTAAGTACATATTAATGTTAGAAAGTCTCAATGGCTTAGTGGTTTGAGGCTTCAGGTAACGCCATGAAGTATTAAATGACAGCCCTGAGAAGAATTGAATTCTTGTGGATTCAAATGCCGGCCACTGTGATCTGAGCATCAAATCTCGGACATTCGCTTGACTGGTAACACGGAAATCGGAATAAATTGCCTAGTGGATTTAGCATGTGGTATTAAAAGCGATAGATATCAACGTAGTTGATATCTATCACATGACCATGAAAATATAGCATATGAGATTTTATCCAGAAAATGAATCATTAGTTGATACCATTTACATAATTTTATAATTAGTTGTAGAGAATTTGGATCCAGCGCTTAATGGAGGACCGACGAAGTCACTACGTTAAGGAAGTTGTAGACTTTAGTTCTCAGTATGGAAGCGATACTTCCATATCCTACACGATGCCTAACATAGCGGGATTCTGTAACATCTTTCCTAGTTATGGTGACTTTACGCAGGCTGCTGTTTTTGTAAGTTTAGAGCTTTTTGTTAGTTGTACACATCTGTTTCTCTCTCTTTCTTTCTAACTCTCTCTCTCTCTCTCGCTCTCTCTCTCTCTCTAATGAGTATTTAATACCCTTTTCACTTACTAATATATGTATGAAAATCTTGACCTCGGGCAGCTGGGGTAATTAGAAAATACATAAATAGTAACAATAGTAAAAGTTTAACGTCTGTTTCTTCAATCCAGGATGATGTCATGGAAGTCCCTATCATAAGTCAATCAATACAAGTCTATTTAGTGATTGTGGCCATTAGTAATTTAACACTAGCCTCATCAGATGTGTTGCTGACTGTCTAATGCATGTATTTATGGGTAAGTAGAAAGATATTGATGATTCTTAACTCTCAGGTTGTTTTAAATTTCCAATGTAACGGCGACCGACTACTGGTGTAGTTTTTTTGTAGTTTAAAAGAAATTGTCGTGTTTTAGTACTTGCAGACATGGCACAGTGGATCATATGTATGATAATGATGTTTGATCATATGTATGATGATAGTGCACATGTGGTACATTTATATCAGGTTCATTGTCAACATTACCATCATCTTCCTTTCTATCTGAGTTTAACTAGGGTTGGGATACGAATAGACCCTGTCCATTCCTCTCCGGAAAGCTATTCTTCCATTTGTTTTAGAACATTTTGTAGCAATTTCTGGAGCCTATGCCTTCGCCAACTGAATGCCCTTTCTGACATTGGTTTGAATCTTAGCACTTTGTCAACGTCACGACACTTGCAGTCTACGATTGGTCTGTTTTACAGCAATCCTGTCGCAACAAGAGTAATCTGGTGAGTGTATATATATATATATATATATATATATATATTATTATATATTATATATATTATATAGATATATATATAAAAAATATATATATATATAAATATGTATAATATATATATATATATATGTGTGTGTGTGCATATATTTATATTTATTTATTATATAAATATATATGTATATATATATATATATATACATATACAAAACTTAAACGAATGGATTTGAAAGTCTATTCGTATCCCGACCTGGTTAAACTGGGATTTAAGGGAAGATGATGATGATGATGATATAAAAATATATATGTATATAATATATATATATATATATATATATATATATATATATATATATTATATATATATATATATAATATTGCCGTACAGAGAACTTATGGACCGTGGTGGAAAATGGCTCCTTCTGCAGCTGAATGCCTTTGTAGAGTTCCAGCAAAGTTCAGAAGTCAGGATTTTGTCGGTTAGTTTTATATTTCTTTCCTACTGGGAATACTTTATTAGCCCGCTATATTTGGAACAAGTGAGTTATTTCTGTGTCTTTTTTCCATTAATTCTTTATTTACAAAGATATATATATATATATATATATATATATATATATATATATATATATATATATATATATATATATATTTGGCCTTGGACCTGCCAGTAGGCAGTGCACTAAGAGAGAAAGAGAGAGACATTTGGCCATTCTATAAGTTCCCAGGGGTTTTTCCGTCATTTGACGGTCTTTACAGCTAATGTTGTTAAAACATACAAATTGAATACTAAGGTATCATAGGAATTAATTGATTATCAAGTTTCATTGTTAGTTTTCCGCTGATGGAAAACTTATGGTAAATTACAATTATTCTTAAGTTTACCCACATCCCTGGCAGTAAATCTCTATAGTAAATATCCATAGTAAATCTTCATAGTAAATCTTCATAGTAAATATTTATTAACTACTGTAGCTTTGCTGTGGTTGTTGTCTTGCAGAGCTGGTGTTTGCCAGGAAGGTTTTTCCAAGGAGTATTTGTATATTTGAGACGTACAACCCTGGGGCCGTGGTTAGGATATTAGCATGTGATGTGTCGCCCCTCGATTCCCAATTCTCTGCCAATAAACCCAGGTATTATCATTATTTTTTTAAATTTTTAATTTTTATTATAATTATTATATATATATATATATATATATATATTTATATTTATTTTTAAAATTGCCCTGGGCTGTATAGAGCCCTGGGTTAAAAAGTAAGATAAAAGAGACTTTATTTAATTAACAGTTTAAAAAAATGAAGCGATTAAATATTTATTGTTGTAAGAAAGATTTAGAAGAAATGTTTAAAATAATTCCTCTACACTCTGGGCGGCCACATTCGCCATTGTGCCACGAACGTAGACAGCATTAAAGCGCTGGAGTGCAATAGACAGGCGCTGCCATAGAAAGATATAATAGTAATAATAATAATAATAATAATAATAATAATAATAATTATTATTATTTTTATTATTATATCTTCCATTTTTATTTTTATTTTATTTAAATGCCCTGGGCTGTATAGGGCTCTGGGCTAAAAATTAAGATAAAAGAAAGATTTTATTTGATGTGTTTAGATGTGTTTTATGATGCGATGTGTTTAGATGTGTTTTATGATGCGATGTGTTCAGATGTGTTTTATGATGCGATGTGTTTAGATGTGTTTTATGATGTGATGTGTTTAGATGTGTTTTATGATGTGATGTGTTTAGATGTGTTTTATGATGTGATGTGTTTAGATGTGTTTTATGATGTGATGTGTTTAGATGTGTTTTATGATGCGATGTGTTCAGATGTGTTTTATGATGTGATGTGTTTAGATGTGTTTTATGATGCGATGTGTTCAGATGTGTTTTATGATGTGATGTGTTTAGATGTGTTTTATGATGTGATGTGTTTAGATGTGTTTTATGATGTGATGTGTTTAGATGTGTTTTATGATGTGATGTGTTTAGATGTGTTTTATGATGTGATGTGTTTAGATGTGTTTTATGATGTGATGTGTTTAGATGTGTTTTATGATGTGATGTGTTTTATGATGTGATGTGTTTAGATGTGTTTTATGATGATGTGTTCAGATGTGTTTTATGATGTGATGTGTTTAGATGTGTTTTATGATGTGTTTAGATGTGTTTTATGATGTGATGTGTTTAGATGTGTTTTATGATGTGATGTGTTTAGATGTGTTTTATGATGTGATGTGTTTAGATGTGTTTTATTGTGTGATGTGTTTTTACATGTCTTATCATGTGATGTGTTTGATGTGTTTTATAGTAATGTTATAATGTGTTTTGATGTGTTTCGATGTGATGTGATGTGTTAGGTGGTTTGTGTTATGGGAGGGACCATCAGAAGTACAACCCCCCGTGTCTCGCGAATTCATGCCATCTCTCAGGCAGGACTGTCCTTTTCCTACAGAGTGAGTATTTGTTGAGTACTTATGCAGTACTGATGAAGCATGACTGCAGAATGCAAATAGAAATTTGTATTTTGGATCTGCCAGTTGCAAAACCTACAGAGAGTGATATTTCTGGGCTCGCCAGTCACTGACATCGCTTTCGAGGGCGGAAACTGACGTTAAAAATAGCTTTTACTGTAATGATCATCGTAATCTTCCCTTAAATCCCAGTTTAACCAGGGCCGGGATACTAATTGACTTTCTACTGTCAAGTTTATCCATTCGTTTAAGTTTTTGTAGCAATTTCTGGAGCCAAGGCGCTCACCAACCAAGTCGCCTTGTATGACACGCGCACATTTACACGGTTATTCTTCAAGCAACCCGGACACAACACGGAGAAAACCAGCTTTTTACTGTAATGAACGAATGTATTAACAAATTATCGTGTCTGTTTTGTTGTACACATTCAGTCACATAAGGATAGAATTCAACCACGAGAGCGTCAGTTACTATACGGAGATCGACGCAGTGAAGCTGAGCGGTACCATTGCTTCCTCTGTCGATGGCCCAGAAGTTCTACTGAACAACAACAACAACCTCTCTGCTGTAGCAGAGGAAGAAACTAACTCTGCTGCAGCTGCTGAAATGTTTCGGCTCAATAGCGACAGCAGCTTACTAACTGCTTTGTCTAAGTCAAGCTGTGGCATCCCTTCAAGCTATAGCGCTGCTTCAAACATTGACACCCCATCTAACTACAGCATCCCATCGAACAGCCAATCAGGCTATGGCACCCCGGCTAATTATAGCACCCAATCGAGTTATAGCACCGCGCCAAGCCATAGCACCCTGACGTGCCATTCCTACAACTTTCCTCCGTTTAGTGGTGATAATAATTCTAGATCCTGTGTTAAAGGTGAAGAAATATCCAAGTCCGAACGCCTTGTTAGTCATGATTTGAGATACGCTTATTCAAAGGAGGAAATGGACGTTGAACAGAGCGATAATCCCATTTCTTCTGCTCGCTGTTGTGTTTCTACTGATTCTGCAGATTTTGTCTGTGATGATGAAATGGATAAAGACTGTGCGCTGGGTGCACCTTGTAGTTATTCTATGGTATCTGGTGGAAGCTCACTCAGTGGGCTTGGATCAGGCTGCGAGAATGGATTGAGAACACATGTAGACCCTGCTGGGGGAAGATATACTTGTCCTGATTGTATGACAACATCGAGCGTCTCGGATTCATTTGGTGGAGATTTTTCTGCGTGCCAAGCAGCTACGGAGGAGCTGGCTGGAGTCAGTGGCAATGTCAATAAGATACTCGACCGCGGATCAGTATGTGCGGGGTTCAAATCCTGGACTAGTCCGGCACTGACATCGCTTTCGAGTGAGGAAACTGACGTTAACATTAGTTTTATATCAGCTACGGCTTGCGAAAAGTGTATAGCAAAGAGATTGTCACGCGAAACTCCTGAGAGTTGGAAAAGATATTCATCTTCAGACGCAATCAACTGTGCTTTATCAAATGCAGACGATGAGGCACTATCTAGTAGAGCACTTAATACCATTTTAAACTCAGAACTTGTCTCGATATCTGCTGATACTGGAGTTGGTATATTTTCTGATGCAGCTGGAATAAAAAATGCTCCACACGATAACCGCTCTTATTCACCAAGGAGTGATCCACAGGATTCTGTAACAAACTCCTCTTCTCTCTCTTCTGTAAGCAGGCAACACTGCCACTCTGCTACCGCTGATGATTTTTCCACAAAATCCGTAGAGATGTATTTCAATGATTTACTGAACACGAACGCAAACCTGTCTATGAATCACGGGGGAAGTCTCAGAGAGTCCAGTAAGCTAATGGGATTCAACCACAGGACTCAATGGGACTCCAGGAGTCCTAACGGATACTTTGACAAACTTCCGGTATTGCTTTATTTACTAGAATTACACTATTATTCCCCGTGTTTTGTGTTCAGGTTGTTTGAAGAATTGATCAACCGGTGACTGCTCCTGTCGTAGAAGGCGACTAAAGCACTAAGATCCATACCAACGTGAGAAAGGGCATTCGGTTGGTGAGCGCCTGAGGCTCCAGAGATTACTACAAAACTTAAACGAACAGAAAAGTCTCAAATAGGGGATTGACTGATAATATGATGTTGGAAAGAGAGGATTTGAGACAGTCTACTCGTGGAGCACTATCTATTGGACGTGTCTAGTTGTTTTGTGACGTCTTCTGTCCATCTTGAGGTGTAGAATTAAATTCTTGATAAATATCTTAAGAAATATATCTATATTATGAACATGTATCATCTTGATAGTAAATATATAATTATAATATCTAATAAATATCTCGACCATTTTAATTTATAATAAATTGTACTTTTTTTGGTTTATTAGTTGAGCAAATCTTTGCAATTAGTCGATAATTAATCCTTAGTTTATTATTAGTTTAATTAATTAATTAATTAATTATTAGATAATTAGTTTATTCGAAATTTCATGTGTTTTATTGACAGTAAATATTATTCTGATGGAATAATATTTAAAAAATTTCAGAATAAAAAATCTGAATATATAAATATAAATGAATATTATTCGTTTTATTCGTGAATGTTATTCCTACTATTCTTCTGTATTTTCAGGTGGAGATCGTTCAGCTGATTCTAAGTTTCCTTGATCTTGCCACACTCTGTCGCCTCTCGTCTGTTTGCAGGTTAGAACTGTGAGAGTTTTGTGTAGTCTGTTTTATAGACTTTATCTCTTTGACCTTTTTCGCAGAACATGATGTCACTTTGTATAGTGTACTTTATATTGTGTACTTATTGTAGTTATGCTACCATATTATTTTGTTGAAATAAATATGCGTATATAGAGAGTTATAGATAGATATAGCTGGCGGATTTTTCAACTATGGTATTTGCAATGATGTTCAAGGCGTTGAAAATACTACTGTGACGGGAAAAATAGATGGCAAACGAAGCAAAGGTCGATAGAGGATGACGTTTAAGAAAGTGTATGCTGATAACGAAAACAGTAATGATCAGAGCAACAATGGATAGAGACATGTGGAGGAATATGACCATGACCGCCCAGGCTTGGAACAGGCACGGCACTTGAAGATAAAAAAGCTGGTAAAGCTTATGTTAACGTCAGTCTCCTCACTTGAAAGCGATGTCAGTGACGGGCGAGCCCAGGATTTGAACCCCGCACATACTGATCCGCGGTCGAGTATCCAACCGACTTCGCCACTGGCTTCAGCTAGTGGATAAAGAGCAAGCTAAAGAACTGGCTTATATACTTTTGTGACGTTGGAATTTTCATAATATGCAGTTGTTGTGACGCAAAAATTGTTTATAGAAATATAGAGGGAAAAGACGAGTAATACAGACCTACAAAACTATGGATGAATTGAGGCAGCTATGCTCAGCATGATAGACCATTAGCTAGTCATGTTTGTATTAACATCCATATGAAAGCAGATTTCCATAATTTTCTCTGTGTGATAAGTATGTGAGTAGTTTGACCCATTTTGTTAAATATTTATTTTATTATATAGTTGTTTTGTGCCCTTACATCTTTTGGAAACGTAACTAATTATTAGTAAATAGTAATTATTAAATATTGACTAGTAAATAATAATTGCTTATAATCACCATCATCATCATCTTCCCCTTAATCCCTGTTTAACTAGGGTCGGTATACGAATAGATCTACTCCACTGCTCTCTGTCTCCTAATAATTAATAATAATTATATAATTAATGACTAATAATTAATAGGTAATGATTATTATTTACTAACTAATAATTAGTGATTGCTTTAATAGGGTAATAATTTGTTCTACAGGTTATTTAACGAGCACTGTTCAGATCCTGTCCAGTTTATAGAAGTTGATCTACAACCTTACTGGCATAGGGTATCGACACGTCTTATATCTCCTAATTACTCATTTAGGATTGTATTAATTCTTTATTGTAATAATAATAAGCCAATATGATTTTGTTATCGTTGATTATACCTCTCTCTCTCTCTCTCTTAGTGCACTGACTACTGGCAGGTCCATGGTATATAACGCCTCCACTCATCTCAATCTTCCGCCTTCCTCTTCATGTCCACATACAAGTGGATCATTAAATCATCTAACGTACCTTTTGATATACCATTATACTTGGGATCCTGTTTATGACGAGGTGGCCCCCTATGCCTTCCTCAGCTTCTACTAACATTTACTGGGCAGGGGCGTCATTCCCTGAGAACACTATCCTGTTTGCCCTTCGTTAATTAAATGTGGAAAGTAAATTTTTCGTCGATATACATTAACTCTATGCAGTTGCATTGTGTCAATATATACTGGTTTTACTGTAGAATTGTGAGCTGATAGCAAAGATGTAAAAGTAAAATTGTGAGCTGATAGCAAAGATGTAAAAGTAATGTAGAGAGCAATAAAGGCATTTTACGGTTGTTTGAGAAAAGTTGTAAATATTGACTTGGTTCTTTTATCTGTCACTACTTGCTTTATTTTATAGATATTTTAGTGATTAGCAAATATTATTGATGTTACCAAAAGAAATTAATTGAAACGGTGTTTTAGTGTTTGTTGATTGAACGATTGCTTGACATTTAAACTGCCCGATTGATATGTTTCTAAACAGTGATACCAATGTTGATTAATTGATTAATTGATTTATTGATTGATTGATATCTCGGACTCGAGTGTTTTCAAGCGATCAGATCTTTTATCAAGTGTTGATTAATTGATTGATTGATTGATATTTTGCAGTAATGACTATTATGACTAATTATGACAAATTATGGCTAATTATGACTATTATGACTAATTATGACTAATTATGACAAATTATGACTAATTATGGCTAATTATGACTACTATGACTAATTATGGCTAATATATACACTGACCATTTGTACATGATCCGGTATATACAATTACAAGTATTATACAAGTGTGGATTAATTAATTGATTGATTGAACTATTTACTGATTGATTGATCAGATCTTTTACCAATTGTTGATCTGATTGATTGATTGATCAGATCTTTTACCAAGTATTGATTTGATTGATTGATCAGATCTTTTACCAGGTGTTGATTTGACTGATTGATTGATCAGATCTTTTACCAAGTGTTGATTTGACTGATTGATTGATCAGATCTTTACCAAGTGTTGATTAATTGATTGATTGATCAGATCTTTTACCAGGTGTTGATTTGACTGATTGATTGATCAGATCTTTTACCAAGTGTTGATTTGACTGATTGATTGATCAGATCTTTACCAAGTGTTGATTAATTGATTGATTGATCAGATCTTTTATCTAGTGTTGATTAATTGATTGATTGATCAGATCTTTTATCTAGTGTTGATTTGATTGATTGATTGATCAGATCTCGGACTCAAGCCTCACTGATCTGGAGACGAGATGTTGTCGGGTGCAGAAGTTGAGTCTATCGTGGTGTGGAGGTTATGGGTTGCTCTCTTCTAGAGTTGCTACTAGGTCAGCTTTACTCTCTGTCTCTCTCTCACTCTCTCTCACTCTCGCTGTCTCTCTCTCTGTCTCTCTCTCTCTCTCTGTCTCTCTTTCTCTGTCTCTCTCTCTCTGTCTCTCTCTGTCTCTCTCTCTCTCTGTCTCTCTCTCTCTCCATCTCTCTCTCTCTCTCTCTCTATCTCTCTTTTTCTCTCTCTTCAGTGCACTGCCAAGTGGCAGGTTCAAGGTACACATTCATACTCAAAGTCTGCTTTCTCGCTCCATAAGAGCACTTCTTAGATCAACAAGTTAATCCCTTTTCATCACACCTTAATTCTTCAGATATTCGCCTTGTATTTTCCACCATCATTTTGTCTAGTGGGAGAATAATTGTGCAGTCTGGGGTACTAGAGGTTTTTATCATGATCAGAATTGATCAGAATTGATTAGGATTGATCGGAATTGATTAGAACTAATCATAGTCGATCATAATTGATCAGAATTGATCGGATTTGGTCAGAATTAAATTCCTTTTGCGTAACGAAATTGACAATAAGTCTTGTCAATGCATATTTTTACTGTAATTTCTTATATGTATTTCTTTTTATAGCGTTCTTGCTAGTGGTAGGTCCAAGGTATATATCCCCAGTCACAGTGTGCGGTCACACTCTACAAAGAGCACACAGGTCAACAAGTTAATCACCTCACCTCAATGATAAGGTCATACCTTATCATTGATATTAAGACTATACTTCATATGCGCCCTGTGGCTTGAGAAAGTATAGCTTCTGAACTGGTTTCCCATTTCTTTCCTCAGACTTTCTTAGTCAACTCTTGCTACGCTTGAAGTTTACGGTTGGACTATTCTTTAGTGGACACAACAAGAGAATGTTTTGTATTTACTCTGTGATTTTACTTTAGTATTAACATCAAAGTTTATGAATTACCGAACAGAGCTAAGGCTCTTTTATGGCAGCCTCTTTTGTGTTGTTATTTGTTTATCTAACTACATGCACGTTCCTATTGTTTGTATAATCTGTGCTGCGATGAACAAATAAACGATACTAAAGGAAAAATAAAAAAAAGTTCAGAAGCAAAAGCTTTCTCTTCAAGACACGACACACTCGAGCTACCGACATAAGTGTGCCATTATTATCAAGTTAGATACTTAATTTAGCTTATAAATAAAGGTCAAGTTAATGCAATTTGTACTGGATAGACTGGAAATCTCTGGTCAAGTTGCTACCAAAAAAGTCAGAGTTATTTAATAATTATAATTAATTATGCAGTAAATAGTGGTGTTTTAACTGTTTTTAATCAATGGCCATTGATCATGCCTGTGCAGGTTTATAAAGAACTGCGCGGAAAGTTTGACCTGTCTACGGCTGGCCTGCTGCAAATTTGTCGACGACGCCATGTTGAGTGCGATAACTGTAGTGTGCTGCCATCTCACAGGTAAATATAGTATCGGTGGTGAATTTATATATTTTTATTCCAGTTAAAGAACATCATCATCTTCACTTAATTCCCAGTTTAACCAGGGTCAGGATACGAATAGACCTTCTTCAATCCTCTCTGTCCCATGCAATATCATTAGTCAATCCCCTATTTTTCATACCCTTCTTAATCGCCACATTCAAATTCCACTTTGGATTGATTGATTGATTGATTGATGGATTGATAGCTACTGATTGCCGTTACATACATTGCATTGATTGATTGATTGATTGATTGATTGATTGATAGCTAATGATTGCTCTTGCACACAGAACTGGACTTACAGTGCTGTAGAAGGATATGTAACACAACATTCTCTAAGATCTCCGCTCTTGTCAACCTACAGCGGTTAAACCTCTACAGAACTAACGTAGATACCGTATCACTGCTCTCCATCACCAGGTAACCATTATACCCTGTGCTCAATCAATCAATAAGAATTGAACGTCCGGTTCCTCGCCATAAGGCAATGTAGGGACGTCTTTTATAGAATATACACAAACAGGCGCCAAAGCACCACACGATGACGACTGAATACACGGAGACCACAGTGCCAATGTAATAGTGTATACAATATATATACAGTATAAATATACATGTATATATATATATCTATATTTATACATATATATATATATACACATGTATATATATATATATATATATATATATATATATATATATATATATATATATATAATGCTCGTGCCGATATAATAGCATTGTGCAGCAGTGCTCTTAAAGTGGGGGTGGGTGGGGAACGCAGGGGAACTGTGTTCCACTAGCTCACATTTTTTCTGAGGTGTGTTCCCCTGCTAGGGGCCCATATTAGTACTAGGAGACCTGTAAATACATTACAAGGGACCCGACAAATTCTAACCGTTCCACTAGCTCTCAATTCTCACTTTAACTATTGTTGTACTGTATTATATAACGTTCAATTCAATTCAATTCCATTAAATAAGAACATCAAAAAGGGTCATAGAACCCTGCAGAGTTCACATACACAAAACACAAGCAAATACAACGGGAAGAAACACAAACCAAATGTGAACTATGGTGAACGTGAAGAAAAATAGGATTAAAACTGATAATTGTTGAACTTGTGCATACAAAATAAGCAGGGGTATGTTTTGAAATTGAGATTAAAAAATAAAATAATTCAAATAAAAAAAGAAGAAGTGATATCTTTGTATAATATAATTCATATAATTATATTTATTGTTGTTATTGTTGTTGTTGTTGTTATTACTGTTGTTATTATTGTTGTTGTTGTTATAGTTATTGTTATTATTGTTGCTGTTGTTGTTATTTTTGCTGTTATTGTTGTTGTTGTTATTGTTATTGTTGTTGTTGTTATTGTTGTTGTTATGGCTGCTGTTGTTATTATTGTTCTTGTTGTTATTATTGTTCTTGTTGCTGCTATTGTTGTTGTTGTTGTTATTTTAGCTGTTATTGTTGTTGTTGTTATTGTTTTTGTTATTGTTTTTGTTGTTATTGTTGTTGCTATTGTTGTCGTTGTTGTTATTGTTGTTGTTGTTGTGTAGAAGCTGTGTGCGGCTAGAACATCTGAACCTGGGCGCTTGCACAGCCATAGTGGAGTACAACGACGTGGCCATCAGCTTAGGAGAGTACTGCAGGTGAGTGGTTATCAATCAATCAATCAGTCAGTCTGTCTGTGTGTCAGTCACTCAGTCTATCTGTCTGTCAGTCAGTACGTCAGTCAGTCTGTCAGTCAGTCAGTCAGTCTGTCAGTCAGTCAGTTAGTACATCAGTCAGTCAGTCATTCAGTCAGTACGTCAGTCAGTCAGTCAGTCAGTATGTCAGTCAGTCAGTCAGTACGTCAGTCAGTCAGTCAATCAATCCATCAATCAGTCAGTCAGTCTGTAAGTCAGTCAGTCAGTCTGTCAGTCAGTCAATCAATCAATCAATCAATCAATCTATCTATCAATCAATCAATCATTCAATCAATCATTCAATCAATCATTCATTCAATCATTCAGTCAATCAATCCCCATCAACCAATCTATCAATCATTTCTAGTTGCCACCATATTATATCTATATTTGTTGTTTCTTCAGTAATTACTTCATTTATGTATAGTTGTAGACTTTTTATATATTTTGTTAGATACGTCTGGATAGCTGTTAATTTAACAATACATTTTCTTAAATTGACATTATAAATATTGCATGTCTAATTTTACAATACCTGGTTCTTGATTGATTGATTGATATTATGCTAATTTACTTATTGATTTAGTTTTTATTGATTTAATGCCGATTGAACGATTGGTTGAAAACGTAAATTACTTGATAGTGCAATTTGATAGTGTATTTTATTGATTGATAGTGTAATTTGATAGTGTAATTTGATAGTGTAATTTGATAGTGTAATTTGATAGTGTAATTTGATAGTGTAATTTGATAGTGTAATTTGATAGTGTAATTTGATAGTGTAATTTGATAGTGTAATTTGATTGTGTAATTTGATAGTGTTATTTGATGTGTTATTTGATGTGTTATTTGATGTGTTATTTGATGTGTTATTTGATGTGTTATTTGATTTGTTATTTGATGTGTTATTTGATGTGTTATTTGATGTGTTATTTGATGTGTTATTTGATGTGTTATTTGACAGTGTAGTTCGATGGAATGGTTATGTAATTTGATTATATAATTCAATTAATCGATACTTTAATTTGACAGTGTATTTAACTGATTTATAGTGTAACTTTATTGTGCAATAAAATTGCGTAATTGGATTCGCTGATAGTGTAATTTCATAGTATATTTATTGATTGATAGTGTAATTTGATTGTATAGTATGAAGGTGTAATATGATTGTGTAATTCGATTGATTATCAGTGTAATTTGATAGTATAATGCGACTGATTGACCGTGTAATTTGATAGTGTAATTCGACTGATTGTCAGTGTAATTTGATAGTGTAATTTGACTGATTGTCAGTGTAATTTGATAGTGTAATTCGACTGATTGTCAGTGTAATTTGATAGTGTAATTCGACTGATTGTCAGTGTAATTTGATAGTGTAATTTGACTGATTGTCAGTGTAATTTGATAGTGTAATTCGACTGATTGTCAGTGTAATTTGATAGTGTAATTTGACTGATTGTCAGTGTAATTTGATAGTGTAATTTGACTGATTGTAAGTGTAATTTGATAGTGTAATTCGACTGGTAGATAGCTTAGTTTTGCCCACTGACGCAGGAAGCTCATTTCACTTGATCTATGGAGAGCGAGGGGATTGACGGATGTTGGACTGAGAGCCATTGCTGCAGGCTGCTCCAGTCTGCAGGAGCTAGACCTAGGCTGGTGGTTAGTGTTCTTACATAATTGTATATATATCTAATATTTACTCTTTAATATCAAATAGTAAATCATATGGCTGGAGCCAGTGGCGATGTCGGTAGGATATTCGACCGCGGATCAGTATGTGCGGGGTTCAAATCCTGGGCTCGCCAGTCACTGACACCGCTTTCGAGTGAGGAAACTGACGCTAACATTAGCTTTACCAGCTTTTTATATCTCATTGCTCTCTCTCTCTCTCCTTTCTCTCCCCCCCCCTCTCTCTCTCTCTCTCTCTCTCTCTCTCTTTCTCTCTCTTTCTGCCTCTCTCTCTGGTGTTCTGCTAATTGATGTGCCCAAGGCACCTTATCCATAACTTATGTAGCCTATAGCTTAGTAAAAGTATGGCTTCTGAGGAGGTTTCTTGTAGCCTTTGGCTTCCCGTTGCCTTTCTCTGTTAGATGGATTAATTAACATATAATCATGGGGGAAAATATTTCATGGTGAGGTGGGTCCCCTCTTGCCATCCTCAGCTCCTGCCTTTAGTCGCCTCTTACGTACACGCAAAAGATTGATTGCGGTTGCCCTATTCTGCAGTGGTCCAACCACACCCGAGCACAACACGGGTTTAGATATTATTTATTATGAACATTAGTTACTATTTATTGTGATTATTTTTTATTAATTAATTATTATTGTTATAATTGTTATTATTATTATTATTAAATGTGATTATTTATGATGATTTTTAGTTATTATTATTATTATTATTATTTCTTTATTATTATTAATTACTATTATTATTTATTATTATTATTATTTACTATTCTACAACGCCACAAAGGGCTTTCGGTTGGTGAGCGCCTAGGCTCCAGAAATTGCTACAAAGACTTAAACGAATGGATCCAGTCTATTCGTATCCCGACCCTAGTTCAACTAGGATTTAAGGGAAGATGATGATGATGATGATGATGATGATGATGATGATGATGACGATGATGACGATGATGATGACGATGATGATGACGATGATGACGATGATGATGATGATGAAGATGATAATGATGATGATGATTATTACTATGATTTACTATTCGGACTATGTACGATGACCTGTCTCATTTCAGTCCTGATCTCAAGTCAGGCAGCGGCTGTTTCGTTCACCTCGCCAAGTCCTGTCGTCATCTCAGAAAACTCTTCCTCACTGCCAACAGGTTGTGCTACAATACATCGTCATCATCATTATCATCATCATCATCATCTTCCTTTGGGTCTCTGTTACACAACAGTACATCCAAATCATCATCATCAACTTCTTTCACATCCAAATCATCATCATCTTCTTCCCTTTAACCCCAGTTGTAAAATAATACTCTTCCCTTTGGTCCCAGTTGTACAACTATACATCTAAATCATCATCATCATCATCTTACCATAAGTACCAGTTATAAAATAATACTCTTCCCTTTGGTCCCAGTTGTACAACAATACATTCAAGTCATAATCTTACCGATTTCTTATCTTTAGGGTATAGCGAAGTCGGTAAGATACTCGACCGCGGATCAGTAGGTGCGGGTTCAAATCCTGGGCTCGCCCGTCACTGACATCGCTTTCGAGTGAGGAAACTGACGTTAACCTTAGCTTTACCAGCTTTTTTTGCTTTATACAAAATACTTCCAAGTCATCATCATCATCTTCTCTTAGGTCCCAGTTGTACAACAATACATCCAAATCATCATCGTCGTCTTAGCTTAAATCTCAGTTATACAACGATACATACAAATCATCATCATCATCATCATCATCATAATCTTCCCTTAAACCCCAAATGTAAAACAATACATCCAGAGCCTGAAGTAATTCATTAACTCTAAAAGTGTATATTGATTGCAGGGCTGTAGAAAGCAAAGGGAAACCACCTCACAATCTCAATCAGTGTTTTCCCAATCTATAGTAAAGCTTAGAAAAGCTAATGTTAACGTCAATTTGTTCACTCTAAACCGATGTCAGTGACGGGCGAGCTCAGGATTTGAACCCTGATTCGAGCTCAGGATTCGAATATCTTACCGACATCATCATACCGACCCTGGCTGGATGTAGGTAAGATATAGGCTATATTAAGATGTGAGTATGGCAAAACCTTTGTGAAGGTGTGAACTTGTTTGAGTGCTCTCTATGAAGCGTGAAGGCAGAATGTGGGTAGAAATATGTATCTTGGACCTGCCACTTGGCAGAACATTTGAGGGAACTATTGATTTCTTATTTAACTTTTATGTCTTTCTGTGCGCATTTGCTTGTGTAGTTTTGAAAAAGAAATTAACTAGCAAGTAAATTCAAATAACATATTGTATTGATAGCTTGATTGAACTATTGATTGACTGATTAGTTGATCTATCTGTTTATTAATTGATTGATATGTTAATTAATTGGATGATTGATTGAAAGATTGCTTCATTGATTGATTGACTGATTGATTGAATTAATAAATAAATTGAATGATTGACTGACTGAGTGGTTGACTGACTAATTGACTGATTGACTGACTGACGGATTGATTAATTGATTGATGGATTGACTTACTGTCTTATTGATTGATTGATTAATTAATTGATTGATTGATTGTCAGGACGATATGTGATGAAGATCTAGAAGCTATATCGATGTGCTGCTGTGATCTTGAACAGTTGGACATACTGGGAGTGAGAGAGGTCCACACTGCAGTGGTGCACAGGTAGTGCTTGGAGTCCCTAGAGTTCTTAGGATAGAGTCCATAGGATAGAGTCCATAGGATAGAGTCCATAGGATAGAGTCCTTAGAGTCCTTAGAGCGCTTGGATAGCGTCCTTCAAAAACCAATTGTGATAGAATTCTTCAAAAAAACCCGGACACAACACGGGGATACTTATCATAGCAGCGTCTAATGAATTGAAATTTTGCTCTGTTTTTTAACGAACACAGGGGGCAAGGAAATATATAAGATGAAATCTTTATCTTAAAATGTATGTGAAAGAAAGCAATTAAAATAGAAAACAAATTAAACTAAAATATTAGAAAATTATTCTTTTCGAAGGTTTGACAACTCCTTAATTGACTGAATTACTTAATTTTTTATTCAATTTTTTGAAAATTTGCTTAAATCATTTGCCATTCGCTTAGTAGAACAGATCTATTCATATGCTGACAATATCTAAACTGGGATTCCGGATAAGAAGAAAATGATTGAAGTCATTTTCCATACTAAAATTCTTTCATCTAGGCCTAGGTTGTAAATCGCTGTATGTTCTTCATCATCCTCATCTTCCCTTAAATCCCAGTTTAACCGCGGTCGGGATACGATTAGACTATTTTCCATTCGTTTAAGTATTTTGTAGCAATTTCTGGAGTCTTTTGCGCTCACCAACCAAATGCCCTTTCTGATTTTGCTTTGGATCTTGTTTTTATGTGGCCTTCTACGACACGTGCAAGTTTACACGGTTGGTCTATTCTTAAGCAACCCGGTCACAACACAGGGAATATATCTTATACTGTTGTAAATGAAATTTTAAAAATTATTACTGGCATTTGATATTCGTTTAATTTTTAGAGTTCTGGAGCGTTGCCACTCTCTGAGGTTTTTCGACGTGTCATTCTGCGAGGCGGCCGATGTGGAAACCGTCAAGCAGTGGCAACTCTGCTATCCTCACTGTGATATCAAGAGAAGCTTTCAGGCAGACAAATGTCATGATAAATCTAGACTCATCTTTTACTCGTGAAATAATAGAGAGAGAGAGAGAGAGAGAGAGAGAGAGAGAGAGAGAGAGAGAGAGAGAGAGAGAGAGAGAGAGAGAGAGCGAGCGAGAGAGAGAGAGAGAGAGAGAGAGAGAGAGAGCGAGAGAAAGAGAGAGATAGAGAGAGAGAGAGCGAGAGAGAAAGAGAGAGAGATAGAGAGAGAGAGAGAGAGATGTCATGATAAATCTAGACTAATCTTTTACTCGTGAAAACATATAAATATATATATATATATATATATATATATATATATATATATATATAGAGAGAGAGAGAGAGAGAGAGAGAGAGAGAGAGAGAGAATGATATACACTGGCTGTGTCTGGTCATGTATTTCAATTGTGCTCCTGTTTATCTTCATTCGACGCTTTAGTTGTGCTTTGCTGTAGGTTTATATATATATATTATTCATTTCTTTATTCGTCAAAAACAGACAGGATCAAGAAGCATCACATATAAATATATACACACACATACACACAAAAACATAGGATCATAAAACAATCAAAAATGAAATACTAGAAACTTAACTAGAATTCCTGCTAATACCAGCACTGGCATTAAAAGCTTCGTAAATTAAATACACGCTTCTACCATAAGACACTCTATTGTCTAGAACCATCGAACAATTTATAGGCAATCTAAAACAATGACACATTTTATCTAAATCCCTCAACACATATCTAATTAGAAAATGCTTTAAAATTATATTTTATCAGTATAAAATAATCTTAGCATTTTTCAATTGTACTATTGAGGTAACCAACTAGATGGCGCTAGTTTTGTTTGCCTCTATTTCAGACCAAATACGCGAAACTGCTAGTAGACACGCTGATAGAATAGACAAATTATTATTAATTATGTGTTGTATGTGGCATTACCTGAAATGTTTATGCTGATATTAATTCATATATAATTTTGGACTAATTAACTCTCTCTCTCTTAGTGCACTGCCTACTGGCAGGTCCATGGTACATAACGCCTCCACTCTTCTCTGTCTTCCGCCTTCCTCTTCATTTCCACATATGAGTGGGTCTATAAATCATTTAGCATACCTTTATCTCGGCCTGACCCTGCCAATTAACTAATATGAAATATTATTGTGACGTGTGATTCTGAAATAAAACAAACTCTCTCTCTCTCCCTCTTTCTCTCTTTCTCTCTCTCTCTCTTAGCATATGTATCTAAAGCCTGACGATGAGTAATATTGGAATAAATTATGGAATATGAATTAGAATAATGGCTTAATATCCATACGCGTGATATCTTCTTTCCAGTGTTGTTTATTTGCATTTAGACTTTAGTTTTACATTATTTGTAATTTTATTTATAAATTAAAGCTAAAGCTAGTAAAACTAGTGTTAACGTCAGTTTCCTCACTCGAAAGCAATGTCAGTGACGGGTGAGCCCTGGATTTGAGCCCCGCACCTACTGATCCGCGGTAGAGTATCTTAACGACATCGCCACTGGCTTTAGCCGTTGGATTATAATTATAATGTTGGATTATAATTATAAATATAAATTACATTTACTTTAAATGTTTTTGCAGTTGTAAATAATTTAAATTTTTAATCTTAAATTTCGTATAATTGTTAACTCTGTCAACTCTTTTTAACTTTGTTACCCTTTATCACATCTTTATTCAATCCAATATTGTTATGTATATCTGTTGCATCTACTTTTATAATTTCCTATTTATTTTGTCTTAAATTGGAGAAAATAAATTAAATAAATATTTTGTCTGGATGTTCTGTGTTCACACAAATTATCACATTTAAAGATTTTTCGTTGCTAATTTTTTCATTTTAAGTTCCATTTGTTTGCATGCATTTCAAGCGCATTTGCATTTTTTATAGAACTACGTTGTTATTTGTGTAGTAATACGTGTAGTATTATAGTAATATTGTTAGTACTACTACAATATACTACTACAATATACCACCACTACTAGTATTACTACTGCAAGATTACTAATATTATTAGTAATATTATGTAGTGTTACGTTATAGTATGCTATTGTTGACTATTAGCCATCGTTGCCTATAAGCGGTACAATGCACTGCAGTACATTGCCCTCAGTTAGGCATAAGAAAACCCCTCAAAACCCTGTGGTTTCTATTCAGTGATATCAGCAACGGGCAGCCTCTAGCAATAACCTCTCAACACCACGATGTTTTTACTCAATGTTTTCAGCACACAGTCTTTCAAAGTGGTCACTCAGTCACTGGGTTAGATTGGCCCGGGGGTTAACCCTCCCCCCCTCATGATTGAAGTGTGACCCTCTGATTAAGGCTCAAACCCCTCCGGTTTTGACTCCCCCTCCCCCATCATTGCATCTGGGTGTTACCATATATATATATATATATATATATATATATATATATATATATATATATATATATATATATATATATATATAGTATATATATACAGTATATATAGGCTATATATATATATATTATACATGTATATATATATACAGTATATATATATATAGTGTATATATATATATATATATATATATATACACACACACACATACACACATGTATATTGTTTTTATTTCACTACTCAGTTAGCAAGAAAAGAAATAATCTACAACACAATCATTCATGTAAACACAAAAATGCAAAGAAAAAAATCTACGCAAGCATACACTCAATCAATCAACTAAAAATGAATAAATAAAAACTAATTAAATGATTTCTAGCGATCGCTCAAAGTAGTTTCGCAATAGCGACTTCCAGTCAAGTCTCTCAACCTGGAAGCTCTCTGGCAAGATACAGTTATCACTAACGTTGACGCAGTATTTTGACATCCCTGACATCATATCCTTGTATGAGGAAACGGAGTTAAACCTTTATTATTATTATTACTATTATT
>CAJHZI010000883.1:0-12500 GCA_905160935.1 Enchytraeus crypticus | reverse complement strand
GCTTATCTAAGTGTGTGCGATTAGTGGATTATGTAGATTGAAAACTCACTATGAAGCTGTTGACTCGGTTATATATCTTAGTAATAATAATCTTTATTATTAAAGATTTAACGTCCGTTTCTTCTTACAAGGATGATGTCAGGAACGTCAGCGTTTGGTAGTATACATATTTATTGATGGAAGAGCCTTATTTGTATGTTTTTTTAATCTTTGTTAAAAGCTTTAACACTTTATTAAAGCTTTTTTTAAACGCTGTTAAATTATCTATGATAAAGTAAATTTTGACATTGTCCCTTCTGTTATTTTCTAGCTTTATATTTTTACTTTTATTTGAATCACTGCATTAATAGTAGTAATAATAGTGATTTAATGTTAAATTATTTCGGTTGGTATTTATATATACACAAACTAGTCGAATGTTTAAAGCTAAAAGCTAATGTTAACTTCAGTTTCCTCACTCGAAAGCGATGTCAGTGACGGGCGAGCCCAGGATTTGAACCCGCACATACTGATCCGTGGTCGAGTGTCTAACCGACTTCGCCACTGGCTCCAGCCATTGTTTGAAACAATGTTATATCGTTTACTAAATATTTTGTTGATGTAGAAAATTTGAACAAATATTTTATTTTAGCAAGCAAGAGTAAAGAAAGAGAACTATATATTTACAGCACGAGATCGTTGATAGAGCACTAAATATGGATGTAATAGTGATCCGAAATTCCTGTATATTTCATCCATCTAAACTCTATGGGTAAACTTAACTAGAATGATACTATACATTACTACAATAAATTGGGCCTACAGCCTGTAACACCACCAATAACAACTGAATTAAGTGCTACTGTCGTCCATGACAACATCGTAGCGACATGTTAACTTAGACTCTGGAGGGATATGAGTCTGCAGCCTTACCATAAGTTCCTGAGAGAAAGACTGATCGTGTCAGATGGATTTCTGGATTCCCTGGTACACAAGGAACTGTTGACTGATGAACAGAGTGCGGAGTATAAAGACAACTACAGCAGTTACTACAAGCAGAATGATGAAATACTCTCGTTTCTTAACCGGCGTTTATCAGTCCCTGGGTCCAGAGAGTTCGAGAAGTTTCTGGAAGGCCTGAAGGACAGTGGGCAGGTCCATCTGGAGCGACACATTCGAGCTGGAAAAGGTAGTTATCTCAATTTTTGTCTAAGAACTCTTGAGTTCAGGGATGTTACTAAAGTTTATGCAAATTTCACTTTTCAGGTATTTTTTTCAGAATGTGGCATTTCATAATACCTTTTAAATATGTTTTTGCTTATATGCTAAAACTTTCATGTATGTATCTATTACTTGCACAATGTACGCAGTTTTAGGCATCTAGCAGTCCCACTAAATTAGAATTTAGTCCTAGCAAGACTGGCTGAAGCCAGTGGCGATGTCGGTAAGAGATTCGACAGCGGATCAGTATGTACAGGGTTCAAATCCTGGGCTCGCCTGTCACTGAAATCGCTTTCGAGTGAGGAAACTGACGTTAACAATAGCGTTTTTTAATCTATAATGTATTTGCTTGCTTAAACGACTAAATGTCGTCAACTAAAGTGACCTAATAAAATAAAATAAATAAATAAAATTACACTAATAAATATAATTAAAATTAATTAATTAGTTAATGGAGCCTCATTTATTGACTCGATCTCCTGATCAATGAGACCATAAGTTAATGCGTAGATATCATCATCATCATCTTCCCTTGAATACCAGTTTAACCTGGGTCGGTATACGAATAGACTGTCTCAAATCCTCTCTGTCTTACATCACATCAATCCCCTATTTGATACTTTTTCATTCGTTAAAATATTTGTAGCAATTACTGGAGCCCATGCGTCGAAATATTTCAAATATTATTGAAATGCATCGATCTCTTAGGAAAAGTTTAGTGGAAGGGGGAAAAACTGTAACCCTTAGGCCTACCTTTGGGGAGATGGATTAAAATGGTTCCTACTTTTCTAAGGTGTTAAAATGATGACATTTGTCGCACATACGACCATTTGATCTTGTTGAGTTGCATGGATTTGTATGATTTTGAAAATGATTTTTTCATGGAGTAATTATTTTGTTTCAAAAGTGTCGTTAATCATATGGACAAGGACCAAATCTTCAGACTGGGGTGGAGATTTGGGGGTGGCCCCTGTTGGGGGGTGGGGGTGGGGGTGGGGGGAGGCCCCTGGTCGGTATATTAGTTGAACATCAGTTGTGATATCATTTGACATTTTCTTGTTTAGACTTCATCAGCCTCTATTTTTCAGTACTTATTGAATTTTATCTCACTTTCAGATATTATGAATGATTGTTATAATTAATCTCAATATTAATTAACTGAATAATTAAGGATACGCAATAGATAATTATGCTTATCGTTAATCAGTACTTAATGTCATATTGTCAATTCTTAATCGTTGAGGAAGACAACGGGAAACCACCTCAGAAGCCATACTTTTCCCAAGCTATAGGCTACGTATGGATAAGGCATAGACTTTGTGAAGTGATTAACTTGTTGATCTAAGGAGTGGTCTTATGGAGTGCGAAAAGAGACTTTGAGTATGAATATGTACCTTGAACCTGCCACTTAGCAGTGCACTGAAGAGAGAGAATGTCTTATTTTATTTACGATAAAGCCTAATATGAAGATATAAGATGTAGTAATATTAAGCTTGATATTTGCTTACACACCGGTATCTGTAGGTTAATATTTACTTATATGTCACTGTGAAACGTATAGATGCGAGTACTTCGATCTGATTAGTAGTTGATTCATGTAGGTAAATTAAAGCCGATCAATGGAAGCAGCTGTTCAATCAGTGTGTACATCTCTGACCTATATATTCTTATATATTTAGCTCGTGTGTATCTCCCAGAGCATTATCTCTTAAATGGCATTGCTGGGTGGGGAAATGCGAAGTAAACATTCATAATTAAATCAGTAAAATTAATTAATTGATATTTGTTTGTGGTGTTGTTTTCGAGTTGTTTGAAGAATAGACCAACCGGTGACAGCACGTTTCATAGAAGGCAACTAAAGCACTAAGATCCAAACCAACGTCAGAAAGTGCATTAGGTTGGCGAGCGCCCAGCTTCCAGAAATTGCTACATAATTTTTCAAAACGATTGGAAGAGTATATAGAATTGACGGATAATATGGCATGGGACAGAGATAGATAGAGAGAGAGAGAGAGAGAGAGAGAGAGAGAGAGAGAGATGTTTATTCAACAGACTCAATGTAAAGTCGCATGCATACAAAGTGTACAAGAATAGAAATAAAAGTACAAGCTTACAACAAACATAATCATGATGCAATTAATTAAAAACAAGCCCAATACCATTCAATCGGTCCCTAGTGAGAGCATTGCTCTATCTAGCTAGTCGCCGATATGGTATGGGAAAGAGAGCAGAGGATAAGATGTATTCGTATCCGTAGGCTATGAATAGATATTCTATTTGGTTGTAGCCAGTGGCGAATTCGGTGAGATACTCAACCGCGGAACAGTATGTGCGGGGTTCTCTCTCTCTCTCACTATCACCCACTTTCTCTCTTTCTCTCTCCCCCTCACTATCACTCACTCTCTCTCTTTTTCTCTCTCTCGCACTCCTCCCATAAGCATTATTAATACTAATTATAATGAAAATACGAATAAAAATACTACTACTACTACTATACTGCTACTACTACTACTACTACTACTACTATACTGCTACTACTACTACTACTACTACTACTACTACTACTACTACTACTACTACTACTACTACTACTACTACTACTACTACTACTACTACTACTACTACTACTACTACTACTACTACTACTACTACTACTACTACTACTACTACTACTACTACTACTACTACTACTACTACTAATTCAATTCTCACCTGTCACTGACATCGCGTTGGAGTGAGGAAACTGACGTTAACCTTAGCTTTACCGCTATCCTAGTTTAACTGGGAATAAAAGGAAGATGTTTATGATGAATTAATTTCATATTTGCAGGAGCAGAAGACAGTGATATAGACTCTAGTCAAGCTGATTCACCCCTACTCACCTCTCAGATAGAGGGGATCGATAAATTGAAAGTTTTTCTGTGTAACAAGCGGAAACTGTCCTGCACTCCTGATCTACTGTCTAAGCTGGTAGAGGATGACTGCATCTCTGAGTCCCAATCCGAATGGATTCATTCTATCCGGGGCGAGGACAAGAAGAGCCGGATGTTGTTGGATTTGATTAAGAGAGGAAGTGTTGGATCACTTGGCAAAACCGTGGAAGCATTGAAACGAGATGGTCAAAAAGAAGCTGCCGAGAAGTTAGAGAATATCAATACTGCATGTAAGAACGACCATTTAGTTGTTATTTATTAGACAAAAGTTAATGCAAAGAGAAGTCGATGAAATGAAGAATATAATTCAATTAAATTTAACTATTAATTTAATATAAATTGACTCCATTCTCTTGTTAACGGACAGCACTATTATAGATCTCGTTTTCTATTCAGTCTAAGCATCTATTACATTTACTAGTGCGCTATATTTAGGCTTAGAATGGCTTGTAGTTGTATGGTCTGCTTGAGACGTCCCTGACATCGTCTTCGGATGAAGAATCAGATATTAAATCATCGTTATGATGTATTATTTCGTGACAATGGCTGGAGTCAGTGGCGATGTCGGTAAGATATTCGATCGCGGATCAGTATGTGCGGGGTTCAAATCCTGGGCTCGACTGTCACTGATATCACTTTCGAGTGAGAAAACTGACGTAAACCTTAGCTTTTTACTGATAGTTATACATCGTAGTGAGTGAGCTGAAAACTCATTTCAGGAATGGGTAACGGCAATGCAGCTATCATCGTTGGTTGGTGCAGAGTCTGCTTGAGACATCCAAACCTTGCCTTATGGCGAGGAACTGGACATTAAACTCTTTTCAATCGTTTGCATAATATTACAGCTCTGCAGTACATAGGCCTACATGTATATTCTAAAGTAAACCTGATTTTCTTCTCTATTGTTTTCCTGTTACACTTGACATAATTAATTAACTTCAACACATACAGACGTATATTCTAAAAGTGAACTTGATTTTGTTCTCTACTTCGTAGTTACTCTCCAAGTACACATAACACTGTCTTTCAATCGCTCTCCAGACAAAGCCCTTCCCAATGATTTCAACAGAAGTCCTAAAGATGAAGATCTCGAACTGTTCATGGACATTTCGGAGTCTTCCAGTGGAATCTCTTTTGGAACTCAACCCTGTGACAATACTCGTACATCTCCTGCAGCTAGTCCTCTCCACGTCAATCCACAAACATCCTCTTTAAACTCATCTTCTCGACGTTCAGCTGGAAACATATCGGCATCAAATCGCTCTATAGACGGAAATGGAGCCCGAGTACCTGCAGATACCAACAGTACATTCTCGAACTCTTCCCCAATCACTGGGGGTTGCTCGGCTGGGAGAGTTGTCAGTAGATCACAAAGTCACATGGGCATCAGCGTTCAAGGCACGGGAGTAGTGGCAGCTGTTATACAAACTGTTAATATAAATAACTATCACGAACATAAAAGAGCAAGAACTTGTAGCAGCTGTTCTCAAACCGGGAGAAATTGTCGAGACTGTGGCAGCCCGTCACACGGCGTGCTAAGTAGCGATAGCAGCGTACAATCTGATTACTGTAACGACGGTTCAAATGCCGGTTCACCCGTCGAGATAGAAGCGAGTGATTCGACCACGGAGACATATCGTAGTGGCTGCAGAAGTTCGTGTGATGTGAAGACTGATGACTCTTGTGATTGTGATCATGAAGACCGTGACTGCACGGCTGTTATTGTAACATCTGATTCTGAGGCTGATCATCCTGTTCTTCGTCACATCAACAATGGTCAGTTAAATATTCCACAGAATGGTGGAGGTAGGCGTTCGTTTTCTGTGGCAAACATGGAAACGACAAATGATTCTTTATCTGAAGACACTGCAAATCAAGTCAGTTCACACGCCACAATTGTGAAACCACAGAATAGTGACGCTACAATTGTATCATTACAGAATAGTGACGCCACAAATGCTTCACTACAGAATATTGACGCCACAAATAAGTCACTCGCCACAAATGCGTCACTACAGAATAGTGGCTCATCGAGTGGTAGCCCTCCAACGGTTGAAGAGGCTGAAGAGAGATTATGTTCGATTATAAATGAAGGCAGCACTTTGTTGAACATCTTGAGGGTAAAGAACCTTTCAGAAGGGTCAAAGAAGGCTTTGATGTTCTTTATGTCGAATGTTTGTAAGACTCTCGGCGCAGAGGTCGGTCAGAGCATCAAACTGAGCTTCTACTGTCAGGACGCGGATGTCCTAATCCAACTTCTGGACCTCTACGATTCCGGAGCTCTCCAGGAATTCATCGACGTTCTAATCACGGAACTCATTAAGGACCAGAAGGAGTTGAAAGGGTTTTCAGTGAAGAAAGTGGAAATATATAAGACCGATTTGAAGGTCGCGAGGGACTGGCGGGAAGCCCGTGGCAAGAGGAAACTGGATGGATCCTCTGGAGAGAATATTTTGAAAAGAAGAAGGACTGATGACAGTCCACCTGCTGTGGATTTTGGATCTATTCCACCGAATCTTTCAGGTTCTGGGATGGACTTGGAATCAGAGGCGTCCAGTACAACCTACGATCAACCAATCACAAGCCTGTCAGGACCTCAGTCTTCATCAGTAGATCTTCTGTGTGAGAATGCTTCCTCATCTTCGTCAGCTGTCACATCATCATCTTCATCATCATCGTCTTTGTCGGAACCTTTCGAATCAGTATTGTTTAGCGAAGCGAACATTTCTCGGGTAAGTTGTTCTGTTAGCTTATATTTGTTTTGATTTATTGTTTACCCCTGTTGTGTCCGGGTTGTTGAAGAATAGACTAACCGTGGATTACACGTGTCGTAAAAGGCGACAAGCACTAACATCCAAACCAACGCCAGAAAGGACATTCGGTTGTTGAGCGCCTAGGCTCCAGAAATTGCTACAAAATTTTCTAATCCCGACCCTAGTTAAACTGGTATTCAAGGCAAGATTATGATGAATATGAAATATTGATGCGTGTGGCATACTTCTACGAACGCCCCTATCTGGGTATGTACTCTAGTTCAGATGTTGTTCAAGCTCTACCCATAGTCTTTAAGAGTCCCAGTCTACTTGCATTGAAAAATGTTGTAAGTTTAACCGGACGTTAAATTCCTATTGATTAATTGATTGATTTAACCCTCTACCCCCGTCTGCTTCCCTCCCCAATTTCATAAAAAAATTAATCGCAGTTAATCTTAGTTATTGTTATTAATCGGATTTTATTTTGGTAATAATGCGGGTTTTGTTCTCAAATTGTACATTGAATTGATGTATCTATGTAACTCTCTAGTTGAAATCGTAGGCATTTATCATTTTACAATGTCTGTAGGCCGGTTGTATTCTGTGCTCTACAGTTTATAACATATAAACCGCTATGCTCTCTTCATAAATGTACTTAGAACATCTTTGCGGCTCAGTGTATAAGCGCGTTAGATAACGGCATGACTTTACAAATCGCCGTTCCTGAGGTCTGTGATCCATTACCAGTAGAGCTGATCAGAAAGTAAAATCTCGGATATTTTCACTTCAGAGTACTCCAATACGCCTGACGTCTTGATATAAGAGATGCCTTTAAGCTTCTGACCTTGACGTTAAACCCTCATTTAAGTAATTAAAAAAGTACTCATTTGGTGATGCCAGTAGACTATATATCTGTTTATAGTTAAGACTCACTCAATCACTTTGTAATAAAATGACCATCCAGTATCATCACACGTTAACTGTTAATACCATTTTGTCACTTGCTTAAGCCCTTATGTATTATATTAGTATTTATTTATTTATTTATTTACTTATTTATTTGTATACCGACTCTAGCTAAACTTGGATTCAAGGGAAGATGATTCTGATTTTATGCTGCTGCTGCTGCTGATGATGATAATGTTGCTGATGATGATAATTTTGTTGATGATGATAATGTTGATGATAATGACGATGATGATGATGTTATCGCTTAAGCCGTTATTTATGATGATATGTTTTTATGTTTTATTGGTATCCCGACTCTAGCTACTTCAAAATACATTCAACTTGAGTATGATTGAGATTTTTCTCTCTGATCAGCTCACGTGGGAATTGAACCCACGAGAGTTCAGCGCACCTCAGGATCTGTCCACTACATTTTAACGACATTTCCAGACGCTCTACACACTAAGCCATTTATGCAATCTAAATAATATTTAAAACGTCTAAATAGCCTAGTGCAGTAAAGAGAGATAAGCTGATCAAGTCGTGATCGGTTAAGAAATTACAAAATTAGGAAATTACGTCTTATCTAGCTGGAGCCAGTGGCTATGTCGGTAAGATGTTCGACCTAGGATCATTATGTGCGGGGTTCAAATCCTAGGCTCTCTCCCGTCACTGATATCGCTTTCGAGTGAGGAGACTGACGTTAAACTTATCTTTACCAGCTTTTTTATCATTAAAAATATATTTGTTAAAAATTAAAGTTCTACAACAGCGAGGGAGGATAATTGTTTATATTACACAGAACATACTTTATTTAGCTCAGCCATTCTACAGTAGTTGTGGTAGGGATAATGGTTTTATTGCGCATTGTACTGGCAGGTCAATTGAGTACTCGCTAATCAATGTTGACAGCCTCTAACAACACTTAACCGTTATCACTACTAGTAATTGACTCTCAGTCTCTCATATGGGCCATTACTATCATTTTAAAATTATCTCTGCCGTTTTATGATATCAATGGAAAGTTGATTTAACACGCGATGCCATTCCGATGAAATTTTACTTTTCATGTCATATGTACTTCACAATTGCTATGTTTGTTTGACCAGAGCCTTAAAATCATATTTCTGCCTTAAAATCATATTTATGTGTCTTGTAACTTTCAACTTTTTTTAACTAATACCTTTCGTTTTGAACCTTCTTTTTGCTCGCTGGCTTGATTTTATCTCAATAGTGCTCGATGTTGTCATTGATGACAGTAGCACTCTAATTGTTGTTATTATTAATTGTTGTTATTTTTGTAACAAAATAATAAATAATAAACCTTTATTATTATTATTCTAATGTTATGTTAGCAGGAGTCAGCGTTAACCTCTCTACCACACCTCGCGCTGATGCCCATACTGCACACAGCGGCCTATACCCTCACGACCCGTCTAGCCGCTCTCACCTCTCGACCACTACCGGTCGTCTATCGTCTGCTGGCCTCTGTCTGCAACATGCTGAGGTGTGGGGTTCTGCTGGACATTGTATGGAGACGTCAGCTGCGTGCGAGAGTAAAAGGTTGGAGGTTATCTCGGTCTCTCTTTCTCTTTCTCTGTTTCTCTCTCTCTCTCTCTCTCTCTCTTTCTCTGTTTCTTTTTCTCTCTCTCTAACACTCTCTTTCTGTCTCTCTCTGTGTTTCACTCTCTCTTTCTCTCTCTCTGTTTCTCTCTCTCTCTCTATGTCTCTCTCTCTCTTTCTCTAGCTTAAACTCTCTTTCTCCCTCCCTCTCTCTCTCTCACTTTCTCTTTAATAATAGTAATATAATAATAATAATAAAACTTCTCAGAGTGCAGAGGAATTATTTTAATCGCTTTTTAAAAACTTTTAATTAAATAAAGTCTCTTTTATCTTATTTTTTAGCCCAGGGCCCTTTACAGCCCAGGGCATTTAAAAAAAAATTATTATTATTAACCTTCGACAACTTCTATAGCGGTGTCATGGCATCCATCATTTGTTGACTAATCTAGGCTTTGAACCCAGGGCACTTGTATCCAAGGCGAACATTCTAACGGTCTAACCGTTACGCCATATCTCCTCCCCATCTGAGATAGGCGACGGGCACGTATGCACGACGTATGCACGACGCACGCCCGTCGTGCATACGTCGTTCCTACGTCGTGCATACGTCGTGCATTCGTCATGCATACGTTGTTCATACGTCGTGCATACGGCGTGCATACGTCATGCATACGTCATGCATACGTCATGCAATATTTGCAGTTGGTGATCGTTGTTTACTTAGTGAACCTTCAAGTGTACTTAGTGAACCCTTCACATGTACTTAGTGAACCTTCACGTGTACTTAGTGAACCCTTCACATGTACTTGGTGAACCTTCATGTGTGATTAGTGAACCCCTTCACGTGTACTGGTCATCTTCATGTAGGCCTATGCAATCGCTTTAATTTTTTGTTTGTCTGTTTCCAGCCAATCCGCTCTTTGGTGCTGACAGGATTGAAGCCACTATGGAGACGGTTCTAGAGCTTCCATTCCACAGAGGTACTGGAGTGAAGGGTGTGACCAGTTTGGATGGATTCTATTACTGCATCCTGGATAAATGTGATCGAGTCTTCAGGTTCCACTCGCAACCTCCATATCTGCCTGGAGAACCTATTGAGGTTAATATTCCACTCCGTATTGTTATATACAAGATGGAGTACATATTGTTAGTGTTATACATATTGTTATATACAATAGTGTTATACATATTGTTATATACAATAGTGTTGTACATATTGTAGTTGCTTTTAGCTTCTTTTTGGCTTCTTAAAAATACTTGTTATATTTTACCCTATAGCTAATCTATATATATATATATATATATATATATATATATATATATATATATATATATATATATATATATATATATATATTTATATATATATATTTATATAACATAACATCTATGCAAATACCTATAGCCTTTGGGCTGATTTTCTGGATTTTGGAATTTGCACAGTTTTTGGACCTTTTTATCTCACCGTTTTGTATTTGTCTTAATAGTGCTCGATGTTGTCATTGATGACAGTTTTACTTTGATTATTATTATTATTATTATAGTATATGCCGTGCTTGCAAATAAATTGCACAACTGATTTAAAAATAAAAGTACTTTGGACTGATTTTATGAATTTTTGAATTTTGCACCGTTTTGGACCTTCTTTTGCTGGCCGGCTTGATTTCGACTTCTTAATGCTCGATGTTGTCATTGATGACTATAGCACTCTAATTGCTGTTGTTATTATTATTACATTAAATGCCATGCGTGGAAATTAAAAGCGCTAGAAAATATGCCGTTTGTTTACATGAACTTTCAAATATGGCGACTTTGTAAACAAAGTGACATCACGTGAAACTTGACTCTTGAGCAATTGTGCTGTCTACTCTAGATAATAATAATAACAATGAGAATGCTACATTAGATAATAACAACATAGTAATAATAACAACATGACAACATAATAATCATAAAAGCAATTAGAGTGCTATCAATGACAACATCGAGCACTATTGAGACAAAATGAAGTCGGCGAGCATAAAGAAGGTCCAAAAACGGTGCAAATTCCAAAATCCAGATAGTCTGTCCAAAGTAAATTTATTTAGGCTTAATTTTATTTATTTATTAGATTTATTTCAGCTTGACTCAATCGTTAGCTTTTCGTTTTTAACTCGATTCAGTTGCACTCACTACTAGTTTTGATAGTTTAGTTTTCTACTCATTTCCTTTTCTGACAGATTTTAATTTGCAGTGTTTATAGGTTCCTTATTTAATTGTCACAGTTACATCCTTGTCTGGGTTGAACAGTGTTAGACAGTAAATCGTGTCAATTATCATTTTCATTTCATGTGCATCAAATAAATCTGTCATTTTCCCTCTCTCTCTTATTCTGTCTCTCTCTCTCTCTGTCTCTGTCTCTCATTATCACCCACTTTCTCTCTTTCTCTCTCCCCCTCACTATCACTCACTCTCTCTCTTTTTCTCTCTCTCGCACTCCTCCCATAAGCATTATTAATACTAATTATAATGAAAATACGAATAAAAATACTACTATACTACTATACTACTGTACTGCTACTACTGCTAATACTACTACTACTACTACTACTGCTACTACTACTACTACTACTACTACTACTACTACTACTACTACTACTACTACTACTACTACTACTACTACTACTACTACTACTACTACTACTACTACTACTACTACTACTACTACTACTACTACTAGTAGTAGTAGTAGTAGTAGTAGTAGTAGTACTACTACTACTACTAGTAGTAGTAGTAGTAGTAGTAGTAGTAGTACTACTACTACTACTACTACTACTACTACTACTACTACTACTACTACTACTACTACTACTAGTAGTAGTAGTAGTAGTAGTAGTACTACTACTACTAGCTCCACTTATTATTATTATTACTATTACTATTACTATTACTACTACTACTACTACTACTACTACTACTACTACTACTACTACTACTACGACTACTACTACTACTACTACTACTACTACTACTACTACTGCTATTATTATTACTACTATTACTACTACTACTACTACTACTACAACTACTACTACTACTACGACTACTACTACTACTACTGCTA
>CAJHZI010000882.1:3135000-3207392 GCA_905160935.1 Enchytraeus crypticus | reverse complement strand
CTGAGCGGTACTCGAAGTTAGGAGGCTTCCTTAGCTCCAGGTATGTCACGTCCGGGGAGGTAGAAGTGCGCTCAGATTCTCAGATTCCAGGACTGTTCCTTGGTTTTGATAATAATAATAATAGTAATAATAATAATAATAATAATAATGACCTCGAGTAGCCGGGCGGCGATTCAGCACGTATGGCTCGAATCGCTTTAATCAAACCTCAGATTCTTTACACCCGGGGTAAAAAATGTTTTCAAAAATTATAATAATAGTAGTAGGAGGCATAATAATTACTATTGTAATGATGTTGATCATCATCATCATTATTGCATGACGTATTATTTTTAAAGCTACCGTTGATATCATTATTTCTTTCTCTTAGTGCACTGCCTTTTGGCAGGTCGATAGTATATAACGCCTCCACTCGTCTCTGTCTTCCGCTCTCCTCTTCATGTCCGCATATGAGTGAATCTTTAAATCGTCTAACATTCCTAATCTCGGCCTGCCTCTGCCTCTATTTCCATTCATTCAGCCTTAGTTGATCTCTTTGACTAGACTTACTGTCTTCAACTCGTGTTATGCTCGGGTGTGGTTGGACAACTGCAGAAAAGGACAACCGCAAACAATCTGCTGCGTGTACGTAAGAGGCGACTAAAGGCAGGAGCTAAGGATGGCAAGAGGGGACCCACCTCACCATGAAATATTTTCCCCCAGAATTAAATGGTAATTAATCCATCTAACTGAGAAAGGCAACGGGAAACCAACTCAGAGGCCATACTTTTCCCAAGCTATAGACTACATAAGGTAAGGAAAAGGCATCGACTTTGTGAAGGGATTGACTTGTTGATCTATGGAGTGCTCTTATGGAGCGGGAAACCAAACTTTGAGTATGAATATGTACCTTGAACCTGTCACTTGGCAGTGCACTGAAGAGAGAGAGAGAGAGAGAGAGAGAGAGAGAGAGAGATGGAGTTGCTTATTTACTATAAATGTAAGGGGCCAATTTAGCACAGCCTCGTCGTCAACTCGTTGCTTATCCTGTGTCTTTGGCTAAACCTGCGAAAAGTTTATATTATACGGCCAATCATTAACTAACAAACAACCCAGCTCGAGTACAACGTATGGTTGTGATGATTCAGCAGTGAAATACACCTGTAGGCTGTTTATTTTTGATATAGATGGAACATTTCGTATTTTCTGGAAACTGCTGATCGCATGAGTTGTTCTACCGTGACACTGCGTAGTTGTATACTTTATCTCGTATAGGCCTGCAGTATTTATAATCTTGATGCCAGATAGAAGCGGCTACTTTTATGGCAATGCTTCAGGCTTTCAGCCATTATATATATAAAATATTATATATATATATATATATATAATATACATATATAAAGAATTTTTGACATATAATTTATTATTTAATAGGCCGATTTAATATTAGTACTTATTATTTAAGACGCTTTGTCACATTGCAATACTTGTGAGTGCTACTGTAGTTTGGCAAGCAGGTTGGGAGAAACAGTAGTTGTAGTAAGGCTGGAACTCGTTAGTAGGGAAATTATAGAATACAGGCTTATGGCACTTAATATATAAACTAGTGCAGGCCTAAACTACAGGCGCATTCTGTTAGAATTTGAGCGTAGTGATGTAAAAATTGTACTTTACCATTTTACTTGTAACGAAGTCCACACCATAGCTCACATAATAACTGACAAAAAATTAAAATATACAAGTCTAAACTGTATAGCCTACATTATTAATAATGCATTACTAAAATAATGCGTTATCACAATTATCTGAATGTAGCGAAAGCTTTTATTCTGCATACAAAGGCCTATACGACTCGTCATCATCTTCTTACATGTTTCTCGTAGGCCCACACTGCACATACAGGTATACAGACTATACATGTATATATAAAGCTTACTGGTAACATGTAAAATGATATTAAATATGAGCCGTACTAGATATAAAAACAACGTTCTTGCTATTATATAAGTAATTCTATTTCGAAGCTCTAGCTTGGTATCATCATCCTATGTCATCTTTATTTTTATTTTTAGTAATTTTTTGGTTATGTCATCTTGAGATAGAACTATTTAATAAAATTAGATCACAATTAAGCAGATGCACTGTATTTTAGAATCATTATTATTTGGAATATCAGATGGTTCTTGTAAGATATAGGTCTGCAATTTCAATATAGTTAAAACTGAGAGTACCTGATGATCAAAGTAGCTATACTGAGTAAAAACTGCGCAATTACTCGATGATGGAATGATGTACAGTATCTACAAAGTAAAGTGAGTATCAAATTAATAAGGCTTTTTCTTCAAGTGAGTATCAAAGTGATAAGGCTTTTTCTTCAAGTGAGTATCAAATTAATAAGGTTTTTTTCTTTAAGGGAGTATCTAATTAATAAGGGTTTCTTTAAGGGAGTATCTAATAAGGGTTTCTTTAAGTATCTAATTAATAAGGGTTTCTTTAAGGGAGTATCTAATAAGGGTTTCTTTAAGGGAGTATCTAATTAATAAGGGTTTCTTTAAGGGAGTATCTAATTAATAAGGGTTTCTTTAAGGGAGTATCTAATTAATAAGGCTGATGGTATCCGTATGTGAAAATTACCGATGCCAGTTGTATTGGTATCGGATTAGGTGGCATCGACCCAGACAACAGTCAATATTGCAGGCGTCAACTTGTAGGTCTACTTGCTATAACAGGCCTACATGTGTCATATAAGTACACAGTTATATAAGTAAATAGTTATATAAGTAGATAGTTATATAAGTAGATAGTTATATAAGTAAATAGTTATATAAATACATAGTTATATAAGTACATAGTTATATATGTACATAGTTATATAAATACATAGTTATATAATTACATAGTTATATATGTACATAGTTATATAAGTACATAGTTATATAAGTACATAGTTATATAAGTAAATAGTTATATAAGTACATAGTTATATAAGTACATAGTTATATAAGTACATAGTTATATAAGTCAACACAAGAAATTATTATTTACACTTTTAGAAATAATGAAAGAAATAATACCAGAAACATGATACAGTTTTCAAGAGTGGAAATTATATAGCAGCAGTTTAGAATGAGCTTCCTATATTATTATTTTTATCACTAAAACCAGAAGCATTATAATAGGGTATTAATCTGTATCCAATGTTAATGACTGTAAAATTATAATAATTAGCCTATATTGCTCTATTGATTTTTTGGTTAATATTTCCGTACAAAGTTTTCGCGTAATAATGAACATTGCTGATAAATAAGCCGAATTAAAATATTAATACCAATTTGGAGTTTAATTCTGTTAACAATAGGCTTGTGTCATTAAAAGCTTTCTTGAATCCGTCAAGATGCATCATATAGTTTATGTGTTGTTAATAAGATCTTTCAAATAGACTCAACATCAAGACTTAATTTCATACAGTACAAAATCTTTTATTAGTTATTTCTAAATAATAACTCATAAAAACACATACTCATTAAAGAGCTGGTAAAGCTAATGTTAACGTTAGCTCCTCACTCGAAAGCAATGTCAGTGACGGCAGTGCCCAGGATATGAACCCCGCACATACTGATCCGCGACCGAATATCTTACCAACATCGCCACTGGCTCCAGCCAGTGATAATGTCGCAGTTTAATTCAGTATTAACTGAATTAAACTAGTCATCTCGCAATCAAAGAGGAGGTAAAATACAAGCCCGCACTTAAAACAAATATTGAATTAAAATTACTCAGTTACTGGATTTAATAGTTTCACACAGATAACAATAATGCCCTATTACAGTTGTAGTGAGTTTAACGTCAATGTTCAGAAGCTCAATTAAGGCTTCTCTTCAAGACAACTTGACACACTCGAGCTACCGATCACAAAGATTAAGCTAACAGTAAGTTACTGTAATATAGTTCGACTGACTCTATCGGCTCAGATTGCATCTGATTTACACTATTACAGTGCTTTAAATTTTAATTTTTATACAACGAAGCAGATATATTTTCTCCACACTCATGCACAACGCGGCACTCAGTATTTTTTCTTAAGAAAACAACAAAGTTAGAAAACAACTTGCGTGGAAAGAAATTGACGAGATAACTTTTGCAGTTCTGTTTAGCTTATAATTTTCAACACTAAATCTAGTTAAAGTTAAACATTTCTCATTGGAATATCGTTTAGTTTAAAATTTTTAGCACAAAATTTATTTCTTTTTCAGTCGTGTTTCTGATTGTGCCCATGATATGTCACAGAGTAGAAAACAGTGAGAAGCTTCGCCCTATCATTGATTTAAAAGTTGACACAAAACATGTCATATAAAAAAATTTCTGACCTAAGTAACCGGATAGTTACAATTACAAATACACCGCTGTTATTACAAGCAAATCATTAGGTAGACATAGACAAACTGAGAATACGAAGACTTGATTGGAATAGTTTCTCGACCCTAGTTAAACGGAAATTCAAGGGATGATGATGATGATGATGGCGATTAGACGTTGATTAAGAGGTTTTCATCGAAAACACTATCAGTCTGGAAAAATATTTAAAACATTCCATAGTATTATATCTGCTAATCTAACACAACTACTACACACAAAATCAACGTATATCCATCCTAGGCCTAGGCCTACCGTATTTCAATTTTGCATTACTAGTATGTTTCTAACACTATCACATTATATGCATTTATACACATTAGGTATAAAATGGGTATTACTAATAAAGATATTATAACTAGAAGCGTTGGAAAAGTGGAAATGAAGAAAAATGAAAAAGATTAGCTGGACTCAAAAAATTACAAATGAGGAAGTTTTGATGCAAGTTGGTACAGATATACAATTAATAAATGCATTAAGAAAAAGGAAGAAGAGCTGGATAGATCATTCTAAGCGGGAAGTTTACTAAAGGAGGTCATAAAAGATAAAATGGAAGGAAAGAAAAGCAGAGGCAGACAAATATTAGGAATATTAAGTGATTTAAAGAGCCACTCATATGTGGACTTGAAGAGGAAAACTGAAAACAGAGAAGCTTGGAGGCGATATATGTCATGGACCTGCCAGTAGGCAGTGCACTAAGAGAGAGGGTATTATTAGAAGAAACAGAGCTTACACAGGTCAGTAATACTGTAGGACAAAACCTACTATTAATAAATTTTAATAATTATAAATATAACAATGCGGTTGAAAATCGTTCTTAACACTTACAGATAAACAAGAAGCACCAAAAATAATAAATGCTAATATACAGTTAGCCAAATAGTGCCACAAAATCCTACAATTTAATCTTGAATATAAATTTCTTACTCAAAACACAAAAGTAACTTAGCAAATAGGCAGAAAATTGTCTAAAATTAAACACAATACCATAAAAATTCTCTTAAATTAATAGGATTATTTTTATAAGTCAAGATGTCAAAATTGTCTAAGTACTACAATAGAAAGGAATAAACCAGTTATTTTAAAATGATTCTAAACTCATAAAAATTAACATTGAGGTACAGAAATTAAACGTAGCTTTAGGTGATCCAATTCTGTCTTCCTTGATACCCTAGGTCATGAAAGTTAACATAACTCTACATATACGCACATATATAAGATTTAGACAGCCAACCACAACTCTTTCTCAATGGCACCCGACATTTTTAGAGATTGCTACAGACTATAGCTGGTACAGCTAATATTAACGTCAGTTCCTCAATCGAAAGCGATGTCAGAGACTATGAAAATTCAGTTCAAATTACTTAGTAAAAGTTAATTTGAACACGATTCACACTGCTGGCCATCAGAATGTGTACAGTGAAACCAATCGATCGAAGTCATCAGATCTCCCAAAATTAAATGACTGCAGATAAATTGGGCACATTAAATGATACCAAGCAGTGTATAGGGAAGGTCTACAAATAAGCACCATTTTAAACGTTCTTGATTATGAAACATAATGGCTATAAACCCGCGAGCTCATAATAACACTCAGTATCTCATGATTAAAACATGTAAATGCTTTAAGCTTGGAAGCACACTACATTGTAACACCTCAAGATTATGCAGCAACGATGTCGAAGCCCAACTTGTTCTTATTCCCATTTATGATCATAACCAAAGGGAAATTAATGCTGCTGATATTCCGAACAAGTAGCATGTTCTCAGACAAACTATTTTAACCGGTTTAATTTTAATCATCTAAAACCAAGGAAAACCAGAAGTGATCATGTAGAAGTGGATCCACCTAAATAATGGAAAAATAGAATTGTTACGTAGAACTGCATCCATATAAAAACAAGGATAAATACAATTATTCATATAGAACTGCATCCTTCAAAAACCAAGAAGAAATAGAATTGTGTCATAGAATTGGTTGTTAGAAAGGCAACGGCGTGTGTTTACAGAGAACTAACGCAGCAGCTTTTGTACAAGCACTGGTCCAAGACACATTATAGTGAAATTATCATAAATCATCATACAGTGATAACTTCTAAGATAATATCACAAACCATACCATTTAGTAGCTAGGGCTCATGTATAAACACTTAATAATTATGTCATGTCCACTACCCATTACACAAATCATCATCATCATCATCTTCTTCTTTCCTTGAATCCCAGTTTAGCTAGGGTAGGGATACAAAATAAAACTCCCTATTTTTCAAGTCTCTAAAAATAATTGCTGCATCCAGCGTCAGTTGTGGTCTACTTCTCTCTAGCTATCCAAAATACAAATCCTAAAACAAAATTTAAAGTAAGAAATGTTCAAAATACAGAGAATATGTGCAAGAACTGGTATATAGATGTCGAACATGCAGTTGAGTGAATTTTCAAAATAAAATTGTTAATGACCAACAGCTCTAAATAGCATTCAGCTTAAAGGTTTTATCCTTGAAGATGTCGTTAAAAATTATTTGATAGTGATTCAGAATTTAATTTAAATTAAAACAGAATTTAAGGATTATGCAAACATAATTAAATATACATTGCATTAAAAACGAAGTAGGTCTATTCAATGCATTTGATTTTTAATATTTGGGTGAATTGCAGTTAAATATAAGGTAGATGTATTAGCATTAAGAAAACTTTGAAATCATGCATTTGAGAGAGTAGATATATAATATTAAACAAGAAAGGTGTTTAAAGGTGTTTTCAATGTTTGGACTTGACCATCTATTTCCTATTATCGAAGTACAAACATATTTTCTCTTGCATTTTATCGATGTATATGCATGTTTTTTTTCATTTTATCAATGTATATCAATATTTTCACTTGCATTTTATCAATGCATACACATATTTTAGCTTACATTTTTTTAATTTATCAGCATTACATGCATGTCAAGGCAGTTTGAAACAGCAATAGATGCACATTCTCCTTAGAGCCTCTTTTATTAACTAGATCTGTACAAACACTCAGCCATTAAATTCTTATTAACTGAGAAATACTTATTTAATTGGTTATTTACAGATTGGTTATACAGTATATACTGCATGTTATTTTATAAACTGTGTAATTAGGACCCAATACCATTTGATTCATTTGCAGTTCCCAAGTTATGTACAATACTTTCAGTTTATCTTAATGAGCACGGTTGTATATCCACAGTTACAATATAAAATGAGAAGATATTTGAAAGCTTTCAAAAGAACAAGCTAAAGGTAGAGAATAAGTTACAAAGAAGTGACTTTAGAGTCTGCTCGAGCATGCAGTTACAAAATCTCATAAGGAGAATAACAAAATGAAACCAGTACAGACGACAGAAAATGATAATAAACTTTTCTTAACTACAACAAAAAGCTAATTTAACGTCAGTTTCCTTAATCGAAAGCGATGTCAGTGACGGGCGAGCCCAGGATTTGAACCCAACACATACTGATCCGCGGTCGAGTACCTTACCGACATGACCACTGGCTCCAGCCAGTATGAGGATTAATTTATGAAGTTTGAAGTTTAATTAACAATACTCAACTGATACTGGTCTTCGCATTCAAGCAACATTTCAAGAAAGCATATAATGAATTGTGTTGTGTCCAGGTCGCAGAGAAATAGACCAACCGTACATGCTTGTCATCAGAGGCAGAGACTGAGGAAAGCATTTTACTTCTAAGAAGGACTTAGAAAGAACATTGAAATTCGTAATTTTGCAAGCTAAGGCTACATTGAATGAAGCTAATAAAGGCTTAGTCTTTGTCCCATAACTACAACTTGTTAGTTAAAGTAAGCCCAATTGTCCATATTGAGTGTGACAGTAGATTTTTAGTAGAAATAGGTATCTTCGACCCTGGCAAAACACTAGAGAGATAAGAGATACTAAGGATCAACGAATTTTAATTCAGCTTAATCATTATTCCAACATTACTCATCACAGCATTTCTACACAGATATCTTTAGCAATTACCTAAGAAAGTATCACACAAAATGTCACTAATACTCTAAAATAGTTGCTAGTACTAGCACAGCTGCAATTCAATAAAACGTGACTGAACACAGTGAAATCAACCGATTACAAGAGGTTAAACAACTGAAATGTTCAAAGTTTGTCTCTCTTTACAAATTTGCATGACAACTTTATCAGAAAGGCTTAATTAGCCCTGATTTGATACAAATACCAGTTAACACATGCTTGTAGAAGACAGCTTTTGATTAGTGAATATAAGCCGAAGCGAGACAGCAAGTAAATGGTATTACGCTAATTTAGGTAAAAAAGAACATTTAATTGCTCTAATTAGACATCTCACTACCTGACTAAATTATAGAGAGAAAATTATTTGTTCGTTCAAATTATCCTAGTTGCTTACAATTTAAATGCTTCAAACGACCATAAGACCTACATTACATTGCAATGTACCACACATACCTCTAAAATTTCTCAGTACAATAATAGTTCAGAAAGAAATTTCAATCATCGCGCTTAAAAATATTGACATGGAAGTAATTGTCATACCAGTGGAAGTGCTGTAATTCTCAAAACCATAGTAGGGTTAAAAAATAACTATTTTAGCAAACTGAGGTACATTTACACCCTGATAAAGCACAGAAATACAGTCATAGGCTCACACCGTTTCGAATTTTAGCCATAACTAACTTCTATAATTCAAACTTTACAGCAGACATGAAGAGATTTGTGCAAAAACTATTTTTAAATAATATCTTAACAAATTGTCTATGCTATTAAATTACAGAAATTCTACAACTATTGCAATTAACAGTAAACATTGAAATCAATAAAGTATATCATTTATCGAATCGTTACTGTCTCGTTTAAATGTGGGAAATACTGGAGAATATAGTGAAGAATCATGAAGATGTCTTGTTGCTATTGTCAAAATCTTGCACGAGTTTCTTGATGTGAGCAAGCTTTCCATGCAGATACTCAAAGCGGTTTCGATCTTCTACGTACTTGTTAGACTTCAACTTAGAGTACTCACTAAGTACATCCTGTCTCAGCTTCTGCAGTATCAATCAATCAATTAATCAAACAATGTACAGGCTCAATGCCACTGAGCATTCATACTCCACCAGACAAACCATGTTTACTTACAAAATTATGCATATTTATCAATAGAGTCTAGTGGTACAATTATTAATTAGTTGTCTACAATTGCTTTGGTATCGGGAATAACATTCCACATAGCATTCATAATGCATCATCTATGACATCTTTTATTAGATAGGATTATTTAATAAATGGATGGTGAGCTCTACTTAATTGCTAACAATTTCAAATACCAATGCGGCAATTCAAAGAACATCTTGCAAGAAGTGGTCCTATTGTGGTGTTCAGCAAGGTAAGATAATGCGTATCTTCACCGATGTCCATGTTTACTAGGAATTTTGACATATTTTTGGCTGTGCAAGTATTTTCACAGTTTGCATGAATGTTTTGTTTGCTGTTTGCAGCATATAAGTAGTTTAGTTGAAATGTAACAAAATAAAGCATATTTCTCTCTCTCTCTCTCTCTCTTTCTCTCATTCTCTCTCAATCAATCATCAGTTTATTGCATTAACTGTTTAAATGTCATGTCTTACTACATGGATGATATAATGTAGGTGGAAACATTTCTAAATTAACGCATAAAGTTTGCACATTTATTTTCAGTAAAATGGTATGTAAATCATAAAATAAGCACATAATATTATTAGCAAACGTATCAAAGTTACTGTATTATATCAATTACAATACAATTATTCTTTTCAATCTCAACTACTGCTCGAGTTAACTGGTTGGTTGATGGAGTGCTCTACAGTGATCATGTAAGATGACTTAAGATAAATGCTGTGTAAGAATATATATCTCGGATCTGCCATTAGGTTAAATTCGAGAGAGATCCGAATTGCCAAATTTATTTTATTTCAGCTTTGCTGGAGCAGTTACTTAAACATGTGTGTCACATACATAGCATAATCACACTTGTCTCGACTTCTTTTCTACTATTTGGCCAGAGGATGAAGGTTTAAATAACGACAAGTTCTTAAAAGAAGCATTTCAAGTTCAGAATTTGCTACTTCGATAAGCTCTTTAAAGATGCATAAGCGAAATTTCTTGGAAAATAAAGTTACAAATGCTTTGTCTCAATAAACTCATGTTATTCTTATTCTTAACAACGCGAAGAATTCTCACCGCAAATTGTCCTCACTGAGGACAATAAGCAGAATGGGTAAGTTTGTGTTCACCTAATTAATGAACTAATACAAACTATGAGCATAAATAAGCAATAAAGCTAACTTCTGATTCCGTACTGTCAGTGACAGTATGGCAGGGTTTTGAGCCTTTAACCTCTTGATTGTTGGATAAGTTTAATTCCTACTCGACCACCGGTCAGATTAATACTCCCTAAGTATCCTCGTATATTCACTTGAGTAGACACTAGCACGCTTTTTGTCATTTTGCACCTACAACTGCATATGCACAGAACAATAGATACTAACTTCATATGAGGCTGACCCAGGAGCATGCTCTTGCAACCTGCGACTGAAATCTTCAAACTTCTGCTTAGGAGGAAACACCCGCTGATACAGTCGACAATACTCGTCATATTCAGAGTCGAAATCTCTCCGGTATCGTTTCTTCTGTTCTTGAGATGTTATCTGTATGTATTGCCTACAAATCAGACAATTAATAGCAGTCATAGCTGTGACAGACCATACTGTGCCATGACATTGTGAGAAACTCACTCAAAAAAGACAATCTATATAGTGCCTGTGTTAGAACCAAGCTATTTAAGAATAGACCACCTGTAAACTGTACGCATCATAAGGTGACTAAGCAAGAACAAGTGAAGGCAATAGGAAACCACCTCAGAAGCCATATTTTCACAAGCTCAAGGCTATAAGTTTGTCAAAGGAGTGATTTTATATTGCATGAACTCTTGAGTAAAACTATTGACCTTGGAACTACTACTTTGTAGAATACTAGAGAGAATATTCTATACTATTATTTCGTGCAAAAACTAAATTATTAACCTCTGCCACATAACTTAGAACTTCCTGTGATTGATAAAGTGTAAGTCCACTGGCAGCAGATTTAAGCAGCATGACCTATGACCTACAAGTGCTGGAAAGAACTTGAGACAGCTGAATGGCCGAAAGGAGCTAGCCCACTTACAGAAATAAAACTTAATAATTTTTGTGTACACAAATTCCACTACAAACAAATACAATGAGAAATATTTTTCTTGCAATTTAATTTGCTGGACTGAACCAGTAATTTACTCCAGTTTATTGTTATGTTACAATTCACTTTAAGTTAGCTATCGATATAGAGTACACAGTTTCTGTAATACAATGAATGATTTAAAATACCATAATATTGTCCTTTAAAACTGTACAGGGTGGCCCAGAATAAATGAAACTACTTTGAAAGCTAATATCTTTTAAAATTTGTATCCAAACGTCTTACTTGATACATTAAATTAAAGATAATTCTCCTTTCTATTAACTTCGTAAATATCTAGAGGATATTCTCACAAATGTTTGAGAAAATGACATTAATCGCCGATACGTAATTTTCACGTCATATGATAGCCTATATGTGAAAGTAAACATGCCAGAGTTTATTGAACCGTAGAACTGGCCACCTAACAGCCCTCTCACTGATTTGAACCCGATTCACTATTCGATTGTTTACCATTGTCTTCAGCAATTAGTCTATCGTGAACCGATACACGACGTTGAACATTTGAAACAAGTCAATGTTCTCCGCTGGAGCTAGAGATCAGTCAGGCACTCGTGGACTCGGCAAATTGGTCAGTGGTCCCAGCGGGTTAATAAAGTTATTGGGGGATATGGTGGACACATTGAACATTAGTTTAATTAATTCTCAATTCGTTTAGGACATGGATAGAAATTGCAATGCGCTTTCTGAAATAGTTGAGGCATAATGCACAAAATGTTAAATTATTTATTTTCATATCTTCAGTTTTCACGCAATTTCATTGAAAATTACATATCGGCGACTAATGATAACTTCTCAAATATGTGTAGTAGTATCTCTTAGATATTTAGCAAGTGAATAGAAAAGAGAATTGTCTTTAACTGAATGTATGAAGTAAGACGTTTGGATAAAAATTGTAACAGTTATTAACCTTCAAAGTAGTTTCATTTATTCTGGACCACCCTGTAGATTATGAGATATTTACGAGAAAATAAGCATATATGGTAAAAGAAATATTATGAAATTTCTTAAAAGTTCAAAACAAAACTGAAAACAGTTTCAAAGGATAACTGCATTCATTTCATACAGAGATGAATGAAGAACAAGATTCTGCCAGTAATAAATATGAATCAATGGTACAACGACACTCACGTTAAATAATCAAACTGGGAGGGGTCATCACAGTTGAGAGGTGCTGAGGTCAGGGCATTGGTCCCAGTGTTGTTGTTCTTTACGGCGTTACTATCGTTGCGCTCTGCATCACAGTAATCAATCAGGCAATCTATCAGGCAATCAATTGATCAATCAGACAATCAATCTGGCAATCTATCAATCAATCAGGCAACCCATCAATCAGACAATCCATCAATCAGGCAGACAATCCATCAATCAGGCACTCCATGCATCAGTCCATCAATCAATCAATCAATCAATTAGGCAATCAATCAATCAGGCAACCATTCAACCAATCAAGTAATCAATCAATCAATCAGGCAATCCATCAATCAATCAGGCAATCCAACATCAATCTGAAAATCCATCAATCAATTAGGCAATCAATCGATCTCTCGGGCAATCAATCAATCACTCAGGCAATCAATCAATCAGGAACTCCTTCAATCAATCTGTCAATCCATCCACAAATCAGGAAATCCATCAGTCAATCAGGCAATCAATCAATCAATCAATCACACAATCCATCAATCAATCAGGTACTGTGAAACTGACATCATAACCTTATTTGATGTAAGTCTAATATAGTCTGCAATGATCATGCATATAAGTGATCAATCATAAATTAATTATCAATCATTCAATCAATTAAAAAGTACTTCACTTAATCCAACAGTACTAGACATTTATAAATAACATACTTAAACACGCTTTAACAGCATCGAAAGTATATATTTTAAAGCATAAGCATATTTAAAGAGTCTTGCTTTAACAAAACATTGAACAAATTACAAAGCATCAACACATGCCACAAACAACACAGCTAACATATGCCACAAACAACACAGCTAACACATGCCACGAACAATACAACTAACACATGCCACAAACAACACAGCTAACACATGCCACGAACAATACAACTAACACATGCCACAAACATTACAGCTAACACATGCCATAAACAATACAGCTAACACATGCCATAAACAATAAAGCTAACACATGCCACAAACAATACAGCTAACACATGCCATAAACAATACAGCTAACACATGCCACAAACTACACAGCTTTCCATAGTGACATTTAACGTCTGTCTGTTATCTTGAATGCATTCAAGAGCAGTGATTTATATTTGACTTCAGCATTAAAAATATCTATTAAAAATTATTTTTATTACAGCATTCTTAACCATGATAAATAAAATATAAAATATAATAGATGAAAACTAAGAATGGATGATGGATAATCACAATAAATACGTAAACGATTGAAATAGGTAAACTAAGTAAGACTAAATAACGTTATCTGTTACACATTTATCCAAATCAACTGAATGCAAATAATCTCAATTTACCCCTATTATTCTGACCCTTTAATTCATAGAAATTATGTGAATATATGCACTTAACATTCACACATGGTCGAAAAGATTTGCAAATAACTCATAAAAGCCACAATAAATTAAGTACTCGCAGCCATGCAAACCACTAATGGAAGGTCTTCCACGGAGCCGCCCCACTTTGGCAGGCTCCAGCTGTTGTGTTACAGGCAGCAGAACACCAGTAGCGTCTGATTGCAGAGCACTAGGATTTGGCTTATCTTCCTCTCTTCTTGTGTGCGCTATTCTGCGCTTCTTCGCCTACAAAATTACAAACAATACACTTAATTAATCAAGCATGACTTTAATAAATTACAAGATTTCAATAGTTTAACATAGCTATCTAATATCAGTGAATTCTTATTAAAAAACAAACAATGGTAGCCATGCCCTCCAATGTACTGATGCTAAAAAGTGCCTCAGTTAAGTAATTGATCTATATCACTAAAGCTGGTATTCACTAGTGAGCTAATTCGCGGTTTAAACCTCAACAGAGACGTAAACTATGGATTAGTCACAATTTCGTATTCTGTAAGCTTTAAATCACGCTTTATAGTAAGGCGTAGCTCAGCCTCTGTTTTCTGAGGTTTACATTGCGGCGTAACTTTACTGACGAATTAGGTCGTTTTATTTAAGAAGCAAGCCGATTGGTTGATCAGCCTGAAGGAGTACACTGTCATTGGCTGAGCACTAAAATTTTTGGCAGGTGACATGAAGTTAATAGCCATGCAATACAGCTAGTGACTAGACCTTCTATAAGATGTAGTGGTAGCTCTGTTCACATAATAAACAAAGCCTAGTGGGGGAGTGGGGAGGGATGTGTGCTTAAATTGACGATTGGAAATGTTCAGTATATTCGCATGTATTTATTATGTATTTCTTCATTTTTTTAACAGAATGGTATTATAAAATTTTTTTAAAAATTTTATTTCAATTACTTATCAAATGATGATAAACATATGCCATAATTTACATTTAATATATGTATGGATAGAATATCTGGAGAGGATATATTACATTTTTTGGATATATTACATTTCAGTTACCTTCCGCAAAAAACTCACGTTTATGATTGCACTGTGGCGACTCCAACGATTGAAAAATATATAGGATGATTTTTCAAAGTAAACACCTTTTATGAAAGGTCTATACCGATATTTCTGATTCGCAGTTTACTCCGCATCAGAGACGTAATTAATCGATGGATTAAAGCGTGTTCAATAATTAATGTTATGTTATGTACAGGTGCAGATAGTAGTATCTGCATGTGCAGGTGCATGCACTACAGAAACAAGTGCAGATACTCTAGGTACAGGTGCAGATACTACAGGTACAGGTACAGATACTACAGGTACAGGTTCAGATACTACAGGTACAGGTGCATATACTACAGGTACAGGTGCAGATACTACAGGTACAGGTGTAGATACTACAGGTACAGGTGTAGATACTACAGGTACAGGTGCAGATACTACAGGTACAGGTGTAGATACCACAGGTACAGGTGCATTTACTACATGCAATGGTTATTACACGCACTCAGCAGTGAGAGGTATCACCTACACAATACACACTGAGCCATGAATAAACTGAACGACTAGTAATGACTAATGAATATCTAAGGAAATGACGACTACTGAGTCAATTAGAGAGTTAACACAGGCACTCACCAGCGAGGTAGGGGACGTATCACCTAGACTACCAACACTATGACAAGGAGAAACTGTCTGCGTCTCGGAGGTTAACGCATTCTGCATCGTCAGTACTTTTCTGCATTACAAAAACAGAATTAAAAAATTAGCTAATAACTAGCCATTACAGACATTTTGGTAACTTTCGCATGACACATAATCACAAGATACAAAATGTTGAAAAATAGTGCAACATAGATACCCTAGTTCTTTATGGATTACAGATTTACAATTATAGGTCACATACATTCCATATAGACAACATTATTGTATAGCTGGTTACATAGCAAGATAATTAGTTTTAGAAATAGTTTTCATTTATTCAAACAAATTGTGAGTCTGTCAATTTCTCTAGATTTCTGCAGTGGCATGTACGAGATATATACTCCTACATACAATCGCTTTCATGCTTAGTAAGAACATTCCACGTACCAAAATGTTGATCCAATCACAAAGGCTAAGCCTTTATCAAACTCTAAACAGCCTTAGCTTGGTACTATGGCTTCTGAGATCATTTCCCAATTCCAGTTGCCCTCCAAAGTTTCAGCCACTTCTTTCTTACATGTGTGTGTCTAATTTGATGTGACCCTGACATTGAGTAAATAATAACTAATAATTAGATATGTAACTGATACCTCTTAAACACTGGTGTCATGCCAAAACAAAATTTCCATTATTATTTAAAAAACCACTTGCATTTAATATAGCATCAATTCTTGGTACACGATAATTTTACAATATTTTAAACATACTGCAAAAATTTGTTTAAATGCCCGCTAGTAGAACGAGTAGACGTTATAAACCTGCTGAGCAGTAGTTTATCGTCGTCGCTGTAGAGAGGCCAGTCTGTCGATACCTCGTTGTAGACGTGCCGCTGCAGGGAATAGCTGTTCTCTTTAACGTTCAGGCTAGCCACCTGACTCAGCAGAGGACCCAGCGAGTTCTTGTCCTTCTCAAGAATACCATCTTCATAACATAACAAATGTTAGCTGTCAGGATGATATCTAGCAATTTTCATGGCAACATCTTCCACTTTTTACTACTCTATTTAAATAATTATGATGGCGATAGCCTGACTGCTATGCTAGTTCGGAAAAATTGAGCTCTACTCTATTACTGGCTTCATTTGAACATGATCTATCATCAAGAGTGAAATTTACACGATTCCTCAAAAATATCAAGTCATTGTAGTGATGGCAGTTAAAACAGCAATGAATTTATTGAACTACAAAAGAACAATATGTAACTTAGCCTTAACGTAAATGATATAAGGGAAATAATTTTCGTCAAAAAGTTTCAGTAAGCCATGAACGTTTCAATAGAACAATGAGAGATACTAGATACAAAATATAATAATATATAAAGTATATAATTATCCCATTTGAACAAACGTCCTAGATGAAGCATTTCTTGCAGTATTGTCAGGGCTACAACATTTCTTACAGTGCTCTTAGCTCATTCTTACTGAAATTTCATGAAATAAAATTTATTCCCTAAAATTTAATATTTCAAAACCACTCATACTCAATTCAGATATCTCTTAGGCAAAGAAACCATTTCATATACATGTATATTCTGAATAAATGAAGAACGGTAGAAAACAAATGGTAGAAAACAGACCTTTCTGCAGTCGCAGCAGCAGCTCGGGCTTAGTGTACGATTTAAGAGCAAGCAGGTGAATAACTCGAGCTCTACAGAAATAACAACCATTTCACACAGTATCAAACAAACTGTCTAAATTCAAAACAGGCAGGGTGTTATTGATCAAAATATAATTGCTAAACTTTAATTTAAACAAAATGTAATATTGTTAAACTGAGAGATGAATGTAAATGCTAAATGGTGCAGCAAAATGCAATGATCTCTGCACTAAGCTGTGTTTTAAAATAAACAAAGATACAGCGCGTTAAAGTGGCCGAAATCTAATAAGATATTTCAACTAAAATTAGTATGTTATCTACTTTAACATGGCGCATATAAAAACATTCAAGTAGTTGTTTATGAGCAATTTTACATAAAGTCAACCTTATACCCAAATATTAAACATTTTAATAAGCCCATAAATTACAAAAGTTAACTAAGCAATGAGAAAAGAGATATATGAGTATAGAAATATCTATAATTATGCAAGATTGCAAATAAATAAGCAGAAGGACATCTATGGGCTAATTTCACAAAGTTAAGCTATTACAATATTATCTTTATTATTATATAATTAGTTACCAATCATATATATCATACTGGGTATATCACGCCCTTTCCAGATAAGCAGGAGACCATATGTTCAGATCTACGAAAGACAGAATGGGACATTATCAGAATAGAGAGAAGTAAAACTTCACCCCAACAGCTTTTAACAAATGTACTTTACTTACCGTAAAGGAATGTGCTTTATATCGGTGGAAAATTTCTTTGGTGCACTATTAGCTGTAGAATTGATTGATTTGGCCTGTTGAATAGAATTTGGTAATGAAGATGATGGCAGTGATGAAGTACTACCAGCTGAACGTCTAGCCAAAACACTCTGAACAGATCCGAATTTAGCGAGACTGTTCTTATTAACATTCCGCACACGCCTTGATATGTTTGGTCCACTTGGCTTTATCTCTTTTGTTCTACAAAGACAATAATAAAAGTGACACAATCAAGGTATCCAACTAGGCAATTTACAATTCTAATAAACTCCTGATAAATTATCTGTTAACATCGGTGCAGTTGTCCTCAAGATCTCAGTCTTGATCCTGAGTGCTTTTCTCGGTCTAAGTCTTGAGATATGCGGTCTTAGTCTTGGTCTTGAGACAAGTGGTCTTAGTCTTGGTCTTGAGACAAGTGGTCTTAGTCTTGGTCTTGAGACAAGTGGTCTTAGTCTTGGTCTTGAGACAAGTGGTCTTAGTCTTGGTCTTGAGACAAGTGGTCTTAGTCTTGGTCTTGAGACAAGTGATCTTAGTCTTGATCTTGAGACAAGTGATCTTAGTCTTGGTCTTGAGACAAGTCGTCTTGGTCTCAGTCATGGCCTACAGGCATAGATCTTGACCAAAAATACATAAAGTCATCACATTTACGTCTAAGGACCCACATATTGAGTATCATAATTACTATAAATTTGTGAATATTCCTATTAAGAATAAATGGTCTGCCGTTCTATAAAATTTGTAAGCGGTTTATAACTTTAACTCGTGGAACAATATCAGGATTCAACAGATTTTTCATAAATTAAATTTAGTAATATTATTATCAAAACATATTATAAAATGAAACTGTAATGCCTAAATTTTGTTGTTGCAATTTGCACGCTGAATTCCTAGAAAAATGCCTTTTCCTCGAGACCATGGTCCATGCCTTGAGACCACTCGAGGCCACATTTCAAGATCATGAATATCTTGAGGCAAGCAGTCTTAGTCTTGTGACAAGCAGTCTTTGTCTTGAGTTTTACTTATTATCTTCAATTGAACAGTGAAATTCAGAATGAAGACATACGAGGCACAACGACTTGTTTACTCAGGAAATCTGCCAAAAATTATTTACAAAGATACTGACCTAGCTTTTTTACTTTCCTCCTCAGCTAACGACATCTTGACAAGAGTCTTTTGATACACATCATCAGATGCCTGCACCGTCAGCTTATGAGTCATCACTCCCACTGATTCCAGAGGAGCCATTGCAGATTTACTATATGCATCAATCAATAAAATTGCGTATGTCAATAAGATTGCGTATGTCATTACGCAATCTATCCCTCGCACCAAAAATTATTTTATTTGTTAAAATTCTTACAATACAGTTTCAATTCATTCTCACACAAAACCATGCAGCTATTGCTTTTTGCACAAAAATAATTCTGACATCTATAATTATTATAAGCTATTTGTGTTTTCATTCCCTTTATTTGATGCTTTGATGTTTGATGACTTTGATGACGTCCAATAAATATGCATTCAATTTATTTATTTTATTTTATTTATTGCTTTATTTCACTCATTAAACCCATACATGAATCCTGCACATAGAACAATGCAACAAAAACCAGAAAAGCAAATAGTCTGCGCATAAATTGAGCTATAGGCCTAAAACAATTACTTATAGAATTAGGCATACAAGGCTATAATAGACTCAGAACATCAAAACACTTAACTAGCATATTAGCATTATCCAGCAAGCACATTTTAAACTTTAATCTGTAATTTGAAAGAATAGTATCACAACTAGGCAATTTGGTTTCTAGCAGCGCGATAGTTAGGCAGCTGTAACGTTTGTATCCAAATAATATTTAATACATTTATTATAGCAAGATCGAAACTTCTCTATTGAACCTATTGTAAACGACGACCATAGTGCCACATCATAGAAGCACATACAACAGGATTTGAACAGGACCTTCTTAACATTAAGAGAGCAATAAGCAAATCTACGCTATAATATATTCGTAAGCATAAACATACCACGTATTTCACGCTGTATATCGTTATTATCACGACCATCATTAGTTATAATATGATATAAATATTTGAACTGCGTTACATAATTAATAAAAGAATTGCCCAACTTAAATCTTGGAAATTCCTCTAATACACTCCAATTTCGATCGTTAGGAGCAAATATCATGGCGACAGTTTTACTAATATTAAAAGACATGTTAATAACTTTAGCGTTAAACTGAAGCACATCTATTAAATACTGTAAAGCTCTCCACGAAGGAGCAATGAGAACGATATCATCAGCATATGCAAGAATGTTAATTAATCTATTATTAATTGCACAACCAATCCCGGTATCTACTACAGCTCTAACCATATCGCGTACATATCTAGAGAACAAAATACGGTGAAAGTACACTTTCCTGACCCGCACCATTTCCAATGTGAAAACAAGTAGAAACAGAATTACGCCATCGAACAAAGCATTGCTGTTTAGAATACCAGAATGCAAGAATAAATATAATACTGATGTTAATGTTATCGTCTAGTAATTTTCCAAACAATTTCAAGTAATTAACTTTATTGAAAGCTTTACTGAAATCAACAAAACAGGTAAAAACATGACTTCCATGATGTCTACAATACTCGATAGTCTGCTTTAGTACATGAGTACATAATCCGGTTGATGGCCAGACTTAAAGCCAAACTGAAAATTATCATAATCAGAAAGGCTATGTATATATTGCGCAATGAGAGATTCAAACAATTTAGATAATGCATTAGAAATTGCAATTGCTCTGTAATTATTAAGGTCAGATAAATCGCCACATTTATTCTTAACTAGAGGTATAATTACAGATTCCATAAATGAATTAGGCAAATGACTATGTTTTAGAAACAAATTATACAACATGTTTAAATGAACGTAGAGACTAGGACACGCGAATGAAATGGCCTCCATGGAAATGCCATCTGGTCCAGGAGATTTTCCATGCTTTTGCAATCTACAAATATCTATAATGTTACTAACAGAAATGACAAAATCATTCTTAGGAGAACAGTTAAGGCGATCCAAAAATGCATTTTTATCAGCATTATATTCATTGGGTCCTACTGCGCAATCATTATAAAGATGCTCAAAATGAGTACGCCAACGCTCCACAATGGTGTCATCACCGAAACAACCATCAATTACATTAGTATGCTTACTGGCATTACTGTTGCTGACCTTGGATAATTGCTTCCAAAAACCACTGTAATCGTTCTTAGACAGAGAATTAGCCTGAGCATCTGCTCTCAGAGTGGCCTCATGCTTCTTACAATATCGCAATGCCAGCTTAAATTGAGCCCTAGATTTCTTCATAGACTCAAATAATATGCCACTTCGAGGCCTTCCTGCATATATCCAATCTAAGAAAGTTGCTCTTGCATGAACATGAGAATCTCTAACATAATCATTCCAACCTGGCACAATGTAGTCTTTACTTGCAATAGCTTTCATTGGGATACAAGTGTTACATGCATACTGTATACAAGAAATAACTGATTTATAGTAATCATCAACAGCATCAATACAACTAATTCTATCACTATTGACTTCTCTGGTACCATCCCTAGGTGGGGAGACAGATAATAGGCCTTTATCAAAACACCACTTAGGAATACAAAGTTTGCTAAGCTCTTCACAGTACAGAATGACATTTACGAATACATACATCATCTGCACCTGACCAATTAGGAACTGTAGTAGGAATAGATGAAGAAAAGTGACTACCAGTTGGAATAACTGGTAGCAAATCTATAAATCTTACAAACAACGGTTTATGGTCTGAGCTAATATATTCATATTTAATTTCACAAGATTCAACTATATTATCAAGAGCAGAACTACATACTACACGATCAATCCATGTAAAACTATTATTATCAATGTTACTGTAAGTAGATGCATCAGATAATTTATTTAAATTGGTTAGGACTAAATTATTTTCAGTAACAAGATCAATGAACAAAGGGAAAAATCTTGAACCATACTGGGAATTAAAATCACCAGCAATTATGAGTCGAACTACATCGCATTCAGTGTACAATGCTGTAATAGAAGAGCACACTTCAATATAATCTTCAAAACACTCACGACTACCGTAATCAGTGGGCATACAAACGTTTACAGCTAATGTTGGTCCTAATATAGTACTCAAAATCAAAGCAGTCAATCTAGAATTATTAGTAGGAATATGAGTGATGAAAGGACTAAGCCTCTTATTATACAGAATACCAGTGCCTCCATATGGCCTACCAATAAGAACATCAGATGTAACATCAACAGCAGAACTTCCCATTGATAAAAAATTATAATGAAGACTTGATAAAAAATTAATTTCATTAGGAAGTAGCCAATGTTCTTGTAAAAATAATACATCACATTGTTCACATATGGAACTAATTTCAGTTATCAAGCTTTTGACCGATCTACAATTGAATGTACAAAGTGTAGTATTCTTACTGGGATTTTCCATTACTGGGCTTAAAATATCTCTTAACAAATACCCCTTGTGGCCAAGGATCCTTGGACATGAATAGCTCTATGGCTCTGTTCATGTGAGCAATATCCACACGAATAGATACATGATACGATGAGTAAAGATGTTCATGTTTAGACTGAAGTTTGTTACAAACGACATCAACAACATTTACATCACCCTTAATTTCATTCACGCACATCGACAACTCGTCAACAGTAGTTGCTATATGTAAGCGAGACACAAACACATCTACCGAACGAGTGATGGCCGCTGCCTTGACAGTTGTACTGGAGGTAGATATTCCGACAACAGATTTTCTATTGTTCTTTTGAGTTTTGGATGACCCAACATTAGGCTTGTTTTTTTTCTTATGTTTCTTCCTTCCTTCTACAAGAGTGAAAGAAGCCTGGTTGGACGCCTCGTCATCGGTAACAAGGCTCCTCTGAATAATGGCAGTGGAGGTTTGAGTAATTAAATTCAAACTGACATGAATCAACATTATAGCTATCATATTAATTATTATTGCATCTATCATATTAATCATTATTATATCTATCATATTAATTATTATTATATTTATCATATTAATCATTATTATATCTATCATATTAATCATTATTACATAGATCATATTAATCATTATTACATCCATCATATTAATCATTATTATATCTATCATATTAATCATATTAATCATTATATCTATCATATTAATCATTATTACATAGATCATATTAATCATTATTATATCTATCATATTATCATTATTACATAGATCATATTAATCATATTATATCTATCATATTAATCATTATTACATAGATCATATTAATCATTATTGTATCATCATATTAATCATTATTACATCTATCATATTAATTATTATTACATCTATCATATTAATCATTATTACATAGATCATATTAATCATTATTATATCTATCATATTAATCATTATTACATCTATCATATTAATCATTATTACATAGATCATATTCATCATTATTATATCTATCATATTAATCATTATTATATCTATCATATTAATCATTATTACATCTATCATATTAATTATTATTACATCTATCATATTAATCATTATTACATAGATCATATTAATCATTATTATATCTATCATATTAATCATTATTACATCTATCATATTAATCATTATTACATAGATCATATTCATCATTATTATATCTATCATATTCATCATTATTATATCTATCATATTCATCATTATTATATCTATCATATTAATCATTATTATATCTATCATATTAATTATTATTATATCTATCATATTAATCATTATTACATAGATCATATTAATCATTATTATATCTATCATATTAATCATTATTACATCTATCATATTAATCATTATTACATAGATCATATTAATCATTATTATATCCATCATATTAATCATTATTATATCTATCATATTAATTATTATTATATCTATCATATTAATCATTATTACATAGATCATATTAATCATTATTATATCTATCATATTAATTATTATTATATCTATCATATTAATTATTATTACATATATCATATTAATCATTATTATATCTATCATATTAATCATTATTACATAGATCATATTAGTCATTATTATATCTATCATATTAATCATTATTATATCTATCATACAGCAAGCTTGTGAACAACACCACAACTAGGTCAAGCTAGAGGTACGATGATTAGGTTCCTGGTGGAAGATCATTAAGTGCAAAGGTTCAAAGCCAATGCCAACCGGCTGTATTACTGAATACCTTTAGAAAGAAAGCTGAAGACAAAATAGACGTTTAACTCAACTGAAGTGTCTCACAACCTTTCAGTAATTATTTAGTTAAAAGAAAACATCATATTAATAAACTATGTATAGAGCCAAAAAATAGTCAGGTACACTTAGATTACAATAGAATAAGTATTAGGTAATTAAAAAATAGTAATTAAGAACTTAGATAAAATATCAAATGCTAAATTCATATAGCTGCTATTTAATGATGATTACACTGGTCTACAAAAAAAATTTTGGAGCGCACAAACAATGGCATAGGGTGTCTTGAGTTTTACATGCTGATTCCAAATGTGTTTTCCGTTTTTCTCTATCACCCTCAGTTTTTGAGGTATCTCAGTTTGAAATTTTACCAACTACACACCAAAATAAGCATTATATTAATATGTAATTCTTTAACATTTACAACCAAATTTTTATTAATCTTAGTAAAACGTTCAGATAAGGTAAAAACCTTAAGTAAACTTAGTCCAGCCTATAAATAAGTCTACAGAACTACTTATAATTTCCATAATCTCTTAGAGTTTGACTTTCTCCTATGTTCGGCATCCGGGTCATCATGATACAACGTCCAGCAATAGTCCGCGAGTCCGTGAGGCATTCCATTTACCTTGGTAACGTGACTCCATGACCAATATGTCCTGATGGAAGCTTTCTCCATGTTCATCCCTAACAGCTCCGAGGTTTTCTGGAAAGAAGTCAATATGGGAATCCAAGAAGTGTATTTTCAGTGACTTATTGCATCCCATTAGCCAATAGCACTCCAGCATGTTCCTTATACATTATTTGCAGTTAGGAACAAGATGGTTTCCCAGAAAACCACTAACCACAGCCTTAAAGGTTCTCTTCCACGGCAGGTTCCATTCCTTCCATCTTGATGCCAGTAGTTCTGATTGAGATTTTGAAATAGACAATTCATGCACAAGATCGTTCAATTCGTCAGTTGTTATCAGGTGCGGCTCACTATTGCCATTCTGGATGTAATCTGAGTAATATATCTCCTTCGATATTCACATCAGATTCTTTCTCAGTTGCAGGAACATACGACACATGTGGTTGAGGTACTGGAAGACCCTCACCATGTGGGACTGGTCTCCTGACTGAAGCAATATCAGGATATGTAATATCACAACGATACTTGACATGAAAGCCAGCTATAAGCTTAAACAGAAGTAGCAGTCGGTGACATGATCAAGAGGCTCACGCCACACCATGGGCACAGCAAACGGCATAGATTTCCTTCTACCACGCAACCATTTACCGAGTGATATTGAGCATGTAGAACAGATTACATGTGGAGCCCACTGTTTATCTTGATCGCCCATTTTACACCCAAAGTAAAGATGATATGCCGCTCGATCATAGATTGAGATCTTTCTCATGTTCTTCTTGGGCACAAATTATCCACAAATGTAGCAGAACTTGTCTGGATCGCTCACACAACAACGCCTAGTAGACTTTGATGATCCTCCAGTGTGGTCTGGAATTGACGTTGACGTTGCAACCATTTTTACAGGAGACAGAAGGTAGGAAAGTGGTATTGTGTTTAACGTCAAGGTTCAGATGCTCACAAAGGCTCTTCAGGACGATATGACACAATATCTCGTACACGCTGACTATAAATTGACAAGTTAGACTAGCAAAATAATCAATATTGGCGTGTAAATCATTTATTAATTACAGGCGAAATGAAATTGTGGTGTTTAATTAAGTTACTCAATTCTATCATTGTAATGCTTACTAGACTGTTGAAATTACATAAAACGTAGAAATCCATTCTAATTAATAAATATTTAACACTATTCTCTAATATATAAGATATATACTAATTTTATACTACTAAATTGAAGTTATATAATTATATATATAATACATTATGACTAAAATATTTGTTCAAAAATTATAATTCTCTAAAACTTTAAAATCAGCTAAGTCTCAATATCTCAGCAACTGAGGATGATGGAGCAAAACCAAAAGCAGATTTGAAATCAGCGCAAAAAATTACATAAGAAAAGTATAATGTTGTAAGTTGTACAAAATTTCTGTAAATCAGTGTTATTTTTAAGATAACTAAAAATTAATTAAGATTATAAGTATTGATTAATTATAAAATAGTAATATGAATATACTGCAATATGTATATACCGAACCTAGCTGAACTGGGATTCTAGAGAAGATGATGATGAATATGTATTTACTGTATAGTGACAGTATGTACACATATATACCGTACATCGCGAGCAGTCATTGAGCACGAGACACTAAAATTTCAGGCAGCGTTCAGTTACAGCATCTAAAGCAGAGGGCATCAGGCAATTCCCCGAGAGAAGAGTGATTTAGTATAATTGATTGGTCAACTCATAAAATATATAAAATTATTATTCTAAAAATATTATTACATTCAATGACTTATATTAACCCAAGTCACTGAACGAGACAAATGGTTAGTTAAAGAAATGCAATAACATAGTATCTACCGCTTAAGACCACCGCCGGTCTGTCTGATGCACTCAAAGCTGCCGTCCTGCCCTCCAAACACGCTGGCCAACAAGAAGCCAAACTTTCTAGTGTTCTCCTCATCTGCATCACTGCCCCCTAATATGTTTTGGTAAGGTATCTGTATATTCTGCGCATAACAATATCAACATTATTAAGCAACAATATTAACAATATTACGTAGATATTTACCATAAAATAACATGAAGAATTCATATAAATTATTAAAATCTGGGTTAATAAAGTAAAGCGTAATTATTAAATCATTAAATAAGTAGTAGAAAAAAAAATACTGAAAATAATAAACAGCATATGTTAGAAGCTACAGACACAAAAGCTGAGCGGACTTAATAAAAAATTACGAATTTCACTTGTAAAGTAACAATCTATTTCAAGTTTGCAATGAGATGCATACCCCTTGATTGCCTTGAAATTTGATCGAGCAATTTTTTCGTGTGTCCTGTAACAAAAAACAAACTAAAGTATAAAATATATTGATTTCACATGGCGAATAAATGATTATTATCAGATTATATATATAATATCAAGAGATTATAAAATATAGAACATATTATATTATCCACTGTATAATATAAAGCTGAGTTTAAGCAGATTCTCTGTTTCAAAACTACAGGGTATACTGTAGGAGACAACTTGATTGGGTTTAGAACTGATTATATCCTGCTTAACAGGCAATCACATTCGTAACCCACTGGGCCACACAAACGGTACACATGTTAATTACAATATATAAAAAAATGGTATATAGTTAGAATTAAAATTCATAATAAATTTCAAATAAATACTGACACTGGCAAACTAAATCTAAGTGAATACCTAAATAAGAAAAAATACATAAGTTTTGATCCTGTAACAATTTAATAATATAATCTTTGAAAAATAATTAGATACTAGATACCTTCAGACTGTGAAATTCTTCAATAGCTTTCAAAGCAGAATCTGTAAGCTTGACATGTAGTACTGTTATCTGACTGCTTTTATCTTCCTCTGCTATGTTGGCTGATAATTCATAGATGGTATTTTCTAGCAGATTCACTGCTGCCATTCTGCAGCTCAGCACGTAGCACGGAAATTCTTCATAAGAAATTGATGTATTACTCAATTACAGTCCCTACCAAAGCCTGCACTCAGCATTTGATAGAATGAAGTATAACTATATCAAACAATTAAAATCATTAACCTCAATTCTACCTTTGAAATTAATTTGAATCTGCTTGTATATTTCAATTCTCAAGTTTAATTAAATGAATCCAGCACAGATAAAAAAAACTACTGATTACTATCACACTCTATCATTCTAATACATAAGCTGCCAGTACTACTTAAGTAGTTAACTACTTTACGCAGCTAACATTAACTTGATTATAGTCAATATAAAATGCTGGCCAGTAGCCTAAAGGTGCAATGCGATGATACCCTTATATTGAAATCTTGGGTTTGCTGCCTACGTCAATTAATTATTTTGTGATAAAACCAAATAGCATTTGAGTACTGAGGATATATTTCTGAATGTTTTAATAGTAGCGCCTTGTCGTATCCCAGAATGTTTTAATTGTAGCGCCTTGTCGTATCCCAGAATGTTTTAATAGTAGCGCCTTGTCGTATCCCAGAATGTTTTAATAGTAGCGCCTTGTCGTATCCCTTTGCCTCATTACGATATTATCCTTAAAAGCACAGACAAAGTCAACTTGTAAATGATAGCTCCTTAATCTTTAGCCAGTGCAAAGACATTAACTCAAGAGTAATGCACATCTCTATCTTAGTACACTGCCTACTGGCAGGTCCATGGTATATAACGTCTCCATTATTCTCTATCTTCCGTTTTCCTCTTCACTCTTCACATCCACAAACGAGTGGTTCTTTAAATCATCTCTAAAATTCCTTTTGACATACCATTAATGCACATAGTATCAACTATAATGGGCCAGTTCAGTCCATCTGTAAATCTGTGTATCTGTCTCAAGTAATGCTACCGCTAATGCAGTCAACGCTCGCTAACTGGTGAAATTTGTTAATATTTACACTAATTACAGCTCTGTAATTTGCCTGGGGTGTATCGGATTCCGGTTCCGGTTTGACCGGATTCCGGCACTTTTTGCAAATCAGGTTCCTACAAAATTTGCCAAAGCCGACTGGATTTGTTACTGGATTTGGCAAACAGTTTTAGTATAAAAAGTAATAAATTGATATTTCAAAATTTGCTGAAAATTTACCTCAACCAAGAAGAACATAAGACTTAATAATGATTATTTGATTAAGCACACACTAATAACCTAGTTGATATTGTGATGGTGATTGCCTTGATGCAGTATATATTGATAACTTAGTCAATGATTCAATGATTATTTGATTTAGGCAGTTAATGACTTCATGAAAATGACTTGATGGATCGTATACTGATATCCTAAATAATTAAATGACTTAATAATGATGACTGATTGAGCATAACTTGATAACCATGTTTATTATTCAATGATGATGATTTTATTGAGCCGGTTAATGAATATGATTCAATAATTATTCGATTGAGGCAGTTAATGACTATATAACTTTGTCTTGATGGAGCATATACTGATATCCTAAATAATTAAATGACTTAATAATGATGACTGATTGAGAATATATTGACAATTATCTAGTTAATTATTCAATAATGATGATTTTATTGAGCCTATTAATGACTACACGATGTTTGAACAACTTGATGGAACATACGCTCAAAACTTAGTGTAATCATAATCAATGGCGATGATTGACTGAGCAAATGCTCATAATCTAGTTTATAACTAAACGATGGTGATGAGTTCCAACCACAAATCAGTATGTGTAGGGTTCAAATTCTGGGCTCGCATGTCACTGATATCGCTTTCAAGAGATGAAACTGACGCAGCACTAGCTTTATATAGTTTTTTAATATAATAATTATAACTAGGTCAAATCCGAATCCATTTCCAGTTCCAGTGAGATTTGTGTTGGAAATCCAGCTCCGGTTCCGTCAGATTTGAAAAAAATGAAACCCTGTACAGTGTAAACCCCTACATTTGACGATTATCAATTTATGGTGAGTAGATATTGAAATTTTATCGCTGTGTCATATTTATAATTCCTAAATATTAACACTACAGCTCTGTCATTTGTCGAGTATAAATTTATGGCGAGTAGGCCTCTATATTAAAATTTTATCGCTATCATATTCATAATTCGTAAATATTAGCGCTAACTACAGTTCTGTTATTTGTCCACTATAAAATTCAGACGAATATAAATATCATAAAATGTTATAATTAAAATTGCTAATTAAAACAACTTTTACATATATAAGAAATTTCTATATATATATTGATTTCTTGAGAGACGGGTAAACCTAATATTTATATAAAATCACACCAAAAATTATACATTGTAAAATTACATTAAACTCTAGAATATCATTTTCATCTATTAAAAAATTCAAGAAAAGTACATTAAATATCATTAAGTATCTCACCGACTTCGCCGAGGCAGTGGCGAAGTCGATAAGATACTCGTCTACGGATCTGTAGGTACGGGGTTCAAATCCTGGGCTCACCTGTCACTGACATCGCTTTCTAGCGAGGAAACTGACATTAACTTTAGCTTTTAAAAATCTATTACGGGTAAAGCTATCAGTAATTTTAAATCCCAAAGTGTGTGATAACAGTTTAAATTTTTACCAACAAAACAAATTTACAGTAAGCAAGATGTTAGAAGTTATTATCTTGCCAAGAACAATTTTGTAATTTAACCTGATGACTTAACATTATTGGTGATTTGCGGAATTATATAGTCAATAAGCCTATAATTCGGCTCTTCCTCAAGATGAAGATTACTGAGACTCAAAAATTAATTATAATGAATTTAAAACTTTAATGCGTAAATTCACAACAAATCTTGTTATCAAGAATGACAAGAACTAAAACATGAATCTGTGTGTTTTAAATGTAAAAATATCCATATAACTCGTAAATCGCTATCATATTCAACATAATTAATAATAATAATAATAACGACAATTAAAGTGCAACTGTCGTCAATGACAACATCGAGAACTATTGAGACAAAATCAAGCCGGCGAGCAAAAAGAAGGTCCAAAACGGTGCAAATTCCAAAATCCAGATAATCAGTCCAAAGTTATTTAAATTATAGTCTTTGACATAATAACAATAATAATAGTAACATACATTATAGTGAAATGATCAACTATGTTGATATCTATCACTTTTAATACCACATGTTATATCCGTTAGGCAATTTAGTCCATTTTCTGTGTAGCCGGTCCAGTGAATGTCCGAGATCTTATTCTCAGATCAGCGCGGCTGGAAATCGAACCCACGAGAGTTCGATTCACCTCTGGGTCTGTCATTTAAAACTTCATGCCGTTATCTACACCCTTAACCATTGCGCTATTGAAACTAATTGACATTAACGACTGATCAATGGTGACCATTATATTGAACAAAGTATTTTAGTTCAATGTGCATGACACATCGCAAATCAGATACCGTGCAAAATATTCGTTAATGATGACTGAAGACAATTAAAATCAATATTAAATTAAGTTAACTTAACATAATTATACTGGTTAAGGAAGTCACCAAGACCTGTAACACCAGTCTTCGTCGTAATTTCATACCTCTATACATAGAGCCCGTAAAGGAAGAAGATACAAACCGTGATAAGTTGATAGGCTTCAAAAGAAGAACATAAGAAAAACTAAACACTCACCAACAAACCACACACACACACACACACACATAACCAGCTCATGTATAAACTTACACACAGGTATACAACTATGCACAAATACACATACATATATGCACCAATGCATGTTTACATACATGTTCATGCATACACAACCACACAAGCATTTGCACATATACACATACATAAATACATAGAAACACTCAAATACTTACATGTATATACATCTATCATCTTTTTTATCGTTGATATCTATCACTTTTAATGCCACATATTATAATAATATGGATATCAATAATCCATATTCGATAGATTTAATTTAGTAAAATAGTAGACACGCATTATAGTGAAATAATGAACTATGTTGATATCTATCACTTTTAATGCCACATGTTTAAACCGTTATGCAATTTAGTCTATTTTCCAAATAACCAGTCCAGTGAATGTCCGAGATTTTATTCTCAGCTCAGCACGGCTGGGATTCGAACACACGATGATTCAATTCAATTCATGATCTGTTTTATGAGCTTCATGACGTTACCCCTACATAACATAACATAACAACTAACTTAAGAGTGCTACAGTCATCAATGACAACATCGAGCACTATTGAGACAAAATCAAGCTGGCGAGCATAAAGAAGGTCCAAAAACGGTGCAAATTCCAAAATTAAGATAATCAGTCCAAAGTAAGGGGAATTAAATAAATGGAGGTTTACGCTACTAAGACATTCTACTAGTATATATTATATATTTTATTTGTAGATATTCGATAGATAATATGTATAGTTGGCGTTATGCATTAAAATAGCACTACCTGTTGATGGATAGGATAGGTTTACATTATGCATCGCGTTCGAATTATTTATTTTTTAAATTAGTGCTAATATTGGATGTGCGGGTTAATAACATAACATTATAATATACAGAGTCAGGAAGCAATTATATGCTTGTTTAAGAATGAGGTTATGCGGGTTAAATCTTCTTAAATGATGAAGGAAGACAATAATATAACAAAAAATTAAGCAAATGAATCACTTATATTTTATTTTTTATTCCTAGTTTTTTAATCTTAGTTCATCAACGTTCCTAGGGTGTAACCATCCATTTCAAGTTTATGCTGAGCTGTACAAGATTAATTGGGATCTCCTGTTGGTGATAAGGGCAATTCAGAGTGGTTATATTTAGAATGTTGTTGTTGATTTTTAGAGAAATTCTTTAGAGCCGCAAATCTGAAAAATTAGGCAGAAGATTGCTTTCAGCCGCTCTACTTACGTCGAGCGACGCATGTCGAATGGCAGACGCTCCTGATGTCTCTGATCGTCATGGTAAATGCATCGCCATTGTTATCGTGCTTTAACCACTTATTAATCATGTCTCTAGTTAGTGTCATCATCATCCGGATCGATGTAACACTTATCCTGCACTCATCTTTCCATTGTTGATCTCTTTTGTTTATCCCAACATTCTTCTAAGTTGATGATAGGAGTATATTGTTAGTATTATCCAGTTTTCTTTATTATATTTCATTACAACTATATTACTATATTTCATTACAACAACCAGCATAGGGCAAAGTAGACACGATGAGTCAAACGGTATTCATCGAATAAGACGTGTCTCTCAATGGTTCAGACTACCGCTCAAGTAATGTGGCAGAAATGAAGAAATTTTAGAATAGATCTTTTCGGTAATAGCTATAAATAGAACATCGGTGACACCAAATGTAAACAGTGGACAAGAAAACGTACACACTGCATAGACTACCATTGAAATGTACTAGTTCCTCATAAAATTTCTAATACAAGCTTTCTTTAGAAATGTTATTTACTTTACAACCTACTATACGGATATTAATTAAAGAATAATTTAACACTTATAGTTTAACTCTGACACCCATTATAACGATATATATGCATTATAACTAAGTGATAATGTTGACCCATTACTTTTACATGTAAATATATGTATCAGATGTCAACATAAACAAACCAGTGTTAACATGCAACAAAATATGTTTTCAATTACTGAACTGATCTATTGATAAAATCTTGTACTGTTGGATTTAAATTATGTAGTTAGTTCTGTACAATAAGATAAAAATTTGATATATCTGTCTCAGTTTATTGTATATTGCTGTCATTTTATAAAGTGTAGTGGTTTGAAATAAATAAGTAAATAATAAATAAATATCTTGGATTGCAACAGAGATGTAACAGATATTTAAGTTTTGACCAATTGTGCCAATTTATGTCTATAATTTTTTTCAATTGGTACATTCTTTTCAATATGAAATATTTTTGAGGCGACTCATTGTTTGTTCACTGACCAGTTTGTGGTAGTTTTTGTATTCAGATTGTGATTTCCTGTTGAATCTGTCAGAAGATAAATCTGTAAAGTTCAATTGGGCAATACGACCTACTCTTTCCTTAAGATTAGGTTAAAGCCTAGCTGCCTATTGGAAGTATTTAAGGAATTTTCTAAACTGAGATTTAGTTACGCCTTATGATTACCAGGAGATTGGATTACATTAGCCTCTGTTGCAATCGATATTTAAGAAAATATGTGATATGGTTATTAACTTCAAGGTCAATCTCCAAAACTATAGCCTTATAAATTTGTTTAGTTCTGCCAATGACAGCGTTGTCCATTGGACAACTCTGACATTGGGTATTAGTCTACATTACAAATAGGGTATTTTATAAAAATATTCAATTAAAAATCTTTCAGTTCAGAACAAAACTGATTGCAGCAGAGGCTTATGTAATCCAATCTCCTGGTAATCAATCTCTGTTTAGAAAATTCCTAATATTCTCACTTTGGTAGACGTTCATTTTCTTTCTCAGCTCCTACTGTTTGGAACTCTTTGCCTCCTGATCTTCACTCATGTTCTACTACTTCCACTTTCCGTTGTAGGTTGAAAACAAATCTCTACCCACTATAGACTTTTCATCTTGCCTGACTGTTTTTTGATCACCTGACCAACACCGTTTATGATCTTTTTTCTCTTCAGCACATGTTTTTTCTGATCGTTCAGGGTGAATCGATCTGTAGTGACATGTGATGGGGGACGTCCCTGACATCATCCTTGTATGAGGAAATGGACGTTAAACCATTATTATTATTATTATTATTATTATTATTATTATTATTATTATTATTAATAATAATATAAACCACTTAGATGCACATATTGCTGGTTAATACAGAATTTTCTAAATAAATGTCAAGATTTGAATTAAATGGCAGTGATACAGCAGTTTTGTTTATCTCATTGATTGATGGCAGGAATGTGGAAGTTAATATTCCTTTGATCTTAATTTTTTTCTTATTTATTTATTTATTTTGATCTTATCTAATTTGGATCTTAACTCTGGCGACCAATGAAATGCTCTTCAAATCATCAATGATGATTCGACGGATGTTGATCGGTTTGTAACTTCAGTATCAATTTGTTTCTCTATTAACTTATTGTTTAAAGTTGTAATGAAATGATTTAGCTATTGGTTGATTTATTGACTGATGACAGTGACAAAGGCAGGAGTTAAGCCGCCGAATAAGAAGAAGTACGAAGAAGAGCTGCAGTCTTTGAATGATGCTTTGAAAGAGAAAGAAACTCTTCTGGTTTGTATTGCTACTAATTTTTGTCAATATCTCTTAATAATAATTATTAATTATGTTTATCTCAAGTTAATGTTTATGTAACCTCTTTAATTACATATGAGCCTTCACGTCAAAACGTTTAAAATTCTGTCCGAGGCTCTAAAATGATTTTGTTCAAGTGTTTCACAAGTGCTCAGAACTTTGAAATTCAGTACTCTTTGGTAATAAAGACTTTAATTTTACTGTTTTCTTTTTTGTTTGCTTACTTGAGTAAACACTTTAGTATAATTGGGTTATATCAAAATCAAGTATATAGTATATTTTCTCACTATTTCACTTTGCTATCTAAAGTACAAAATATATAAATAATTCAATATGCATAACAGTATGTAAAATAAAACCGAGCTGTTAATAAATGTTTATAGCTGTTTCTATGTTAATAAATATTGCTTAGTTTATTTGGCTCTGTCATTTTCGAAAATATTCTCAAAGACAACCTAATTCTATTATAAAAAGTGATGGAAGTAGTGAATTAATTCTAACAATGATTCTTAAGCAACAGAAAATTGTATCAAATGCAATGATTGACAAGCAATCAAAGACTGTGTTAAAAAATAAAAATGTTTGCTTAATGCCACTGCTACAATTTGGATTATATTAATTTTTTATTATTGTCATTTCACTAATTAATTAATGCGTGTTATTATTATTACATTCTACGAAATAATATTAAAGAAAATTTAAAATTTGTATTTAATATTTTTATATTATTAAAGTTGCGTGGAGCAAAACCGAGAATTCTCAAGCTAACCAAATATTTAGTGATTTTTAAATTGTACTATGATTTGTAAAATGAATTTTGTAAAATACCATTATTGTTGGTCTTAGACATTATTGCTATTATAACATTTTGTTATCTATAGATATATATCTCTGTCAGTGCACTGCCAACTGGCAGGTCCATGGTATATAATGCCTCAACTCATCTCTACCTTCCGTTTTCCTTTTCATGTCCACATACGAGTGGTTCTTTAAATCATCTATAACATTCCTTTTGATATTCCATTATTCTTTTAGGATTCCGCTTATGACCAGGTGGGCCCCCTATGCCTTCCCTTAGTTTAAACTAACATTTACTGGGCAGGGTTGTCATTCCCTGAGAAATCAATCCTGTTTACCCAACTATATATATATATATATATATATATATATATATATATATATATATATAATTATGTACATTTATATATTTATATATATATATTTATATATATAAGTATATACAGACTGCATCAAAAAAAACTGACCCCCTACAGAAAATTTTCTATAACTTTTGTGTCTGATGTCTCTTTATCATGTAAATTTCAGCAATTTTTCATGGTCCAATTTTACACATATGCTGAAAAAGTGATGGAAATATATGCACCAAAATTCGAGTTACAGATCTTTTTGCGCCATGCCCCAACCTTTTATAGATTTCCTACAGAATTTTCTATAACTTTGGTATCTGATGTCTCCTTATCACGTAAATTGAAGCAATTATTCATGGTCCAATTCTACGTGTAACCTGAAAAATTTATTGAAATATATGTAATACATTTTGAGTTACAGATCAATTTGCGCCATGCCCCTATCTCTTATAGATTCTCTAAGCAGTTTATCACTATAAGTTGCGGATACAAATACTCCATGAGCAAGGTTACGGGTGAAAAGAATAAAGCAAGCCTCTCCGCTGAAAGGATGGTCCTTGTCAACTATTAAGAGTATTTGTTGGAAGATTGCAAAGAGGGAGCGCAACTGATAGAAAGGCGGGTATTGGCTGGCCCAAAAGTGCCAGAAAACATGCAAATATTGCTGCGGTTGAGGAATTAATTGGTTCTCAGGAAGGAGAGCCTGGACAAGTCGTAATACACGTCAGATATCTCAAGTACTAGGGGTTTCTGCCGCATCAGTTCGCATGATAGCTAATACCAAAATAAAGAATCAATGGAGGGCTCTAATCAAGAGTAATCGGTGACAAATTGCTTGGAGAACGTATAAGAGGTGGGGGCATGGCGCAAAAAGATCTGTAACTAGAATTGTGATACATCGATTTCCATGAATTTTTCTGCATATGCATAGAATTGGATCATGTATTATCGCTAAAATTTTCATGATAAATATACATCAGATACCAAAGTTATAGAAGATTTTCGGTAGGGGTTAAGTTTTTTTGACGCAGTCTGTATATATATATAAATCTATATATGTATATGTATATATATATATAATTATATAAATATATATATTCTTGTCTATTCACATCCTGACCCTGGCTAAACTGGGATTTAAGGGAAGATGATGATGATGATGATGATATACTCTTGTAGAAATCGTTAAATGTTCGACCTGAAGAGAAGGTACGGCAGGAGCTCTCAGCTCTGCTACTTGAGAAAGAGAGTCAGGGTAAACGAAGACAGGATGCTGACTCAGAGTTACGCATGGTCAGTCAGGAGATCAGTAAACTGGTTAGTGTGTATATATATATACATGTATATATATATCATGCTTGCTTGCATTTATACATATGTACAACATCAACCTTCTCGTAAGCTTCGTTCTTCCGATGCCAAACTACTCAAAATTCCTAATGTTCTCACGTCCTTAGGTAGATGCTCATTTTCTTTCTCAGCTCCTACTGTTTGAAACTCTGCCTCTTGATCTTCGCTCTTGTTCTACTACATCAACTTTCCGTTGTAAGTTGAAAACACATCTCTTCCCGCCATAGATTGTTTGATCTTGCCTGACATTTTTTTTATCACCAAACTGGCACCATTTAGGATCTTTTTCTTTCTCTTCAGCACATGTATTTTCATATCATTTTGGAGTGAGTCGATTTGTAGTGACATGTGATGGGGAACGTCCCTGACATCATCCTTGTGCAAGGAAACCGATATTACACCTGTATTAATATTATTATTATTATAATTATTATTATACATACATGCATAAATACATACATACATACATACATATATACATACATGCATACGTACATACATACATATTTATGCTATTTTGTTGTGTCCGGGACAGTGAAGAATAGACTAATCGTTAACACTGCACTTGTTGTAAGAGGCAACAAAGCAAAACGGAGGAAGGAAACTGGAAACCATCTCAGAAAAGCCGTCTTTTTCCTAAGCTATGGGCTACGTAAGGTATAGGTATGACATAGCCCTTTGTGAAGGGATTAACCTGTTGATCTATAAAATGCTCTATATGGAGCGTGAAAACAGACTCGAGTATGAATATGTACCTTGGACCGGCCACTTGGCAATACTTACTCCTAGAGAGAGAGAGAGAGAGAGAGAGAGAGAGAGAGTGAGTGAGTGAGTGAGAGAGAGAGAGAGATAAATATTTCATTCCACAGGCATAATGATTGAGATATGTTGATGAAATGCACATAAAAATACATCGAGGTATATAATAATAAACAAGATACACCAAAAATGCAAATCTAAAAAAGTAACAAATGCTATTGAAAGATAAACATAGCTTCGACTAAGACAATGAAAGGATACAAACAGTGCATATATATTTATATATTTGAATGTATTTCACGATTTTTCTTTATATCAATTGCGGTTGAACCACAGCATTTGCACAATTGTCAGAAGCCAGAAGACAACAGAAGCCAATTGTCACAATTGGCTTCTGTTGTCCAAATATAGGTACTGTGCAGTAATCTCATTAGGAAAGACAGTCAATATAATGATTTCTGCACTTTGATATATCGTATACTAGTTCATCAAATTGCAGTTGTGCAAAGATTTTAAAACCTGTAACTATCTGTTAATTTTCTTGACAACGCAATCTTGTTCTCATTCTCCTGTAGTGCTGCATTACTGTATTACAAAGAATGATTGAATAACTGATTAGTTTTAGCCAATTATTTTAAGATTTGATAATATATAATTAGTTCTAAGTATATTTAGAAATAATACTATTAGTAATTGTCATACCCCATTCAACAGGAGACGGAACTAACAAAGCTTCAGTCTAAACTTATATATCGTGATGAAGTAAAGCTCAACAAAGCAATAGAGCGCTTAGAAAATGAGCTGAAGTCTAGAAACTTTCAGCTGAAAGAGGAGAGAAAGATTGTAACCGAGATTGATGGGTTGAAAAGATCCAAGAAAGACCTTTTGTAAGTACATTCTTTACTGTATTAGATTGTAATTTAATATTGGAGTTAAAACTTCTGTGTTTAATTTCTATCATAAAAAATTATGATTTGTTATTATCATAAAAATTGATTTATTGATAGCATTTTTTGTTTTTTATATCCATTTGTTTGTATTATTTTCTATATGATTTTGGGTTTTAATTTTTACTCTGTGCATGTTTATAATTTATAATTTTTATTTGTATTAAAATTTTATTTCTAACCAAATTGATAGATTTTGAGGATCATCTGCTGTCATGTATCTACCCTATTAAATCTTTCTTAGATTTATTGCACTAATCTCTGGTGTCACTGTATTTGGTAGGTAACACTTCTTAACTTGAACATTGTTAACGATTTAATAAGATCTCTGCACCATAAGATATTTCCAATATTACAGGCAGATGCTACAACACACCGTCAAAATCAGCATGAGGATGCTTTACAAAGATTACTATTAAATTTATGATTGATAATATATATATATATATATATATATATATATATATATAGGTTCAATGGAGAAGTTTCGATCTTGCTATAATAAATGTATTAAAATATTTTTTTGATAAAAACGTTACAGCAGCCTAACCATCGCACTGCTAGAAACTGGATTGCCTAGTTTTGATACTATCCTTTCTAATTACAGATTAAAGTTTAGAATGCGTTTGCTGGATAATGCTAATATGCTAGTTAAGTGTTTTGATGCTCTGAGCCTATTATAACTTTGTATGCCTAATTCTATAAGTAATTGTTTTATAGCTCAATTTATGCGCAGCCTATTTGCTTTTCTGGTTTTTGTTGCATTGTTGTATATGCAGTATTCATGTATGGGTTATTACGCCGGAAATATAGCAATAAACATACACACACACACACATATATATATATATATATATATATATATATATATATATATTTATATATATATATATATATATATATATATATATATGTATAATTGTATATATACGTATATTAATATATTAATATTCTTCGCCGTCATATCTGCGTCAGACGTCTCTTAGAAATGATTACAGTTAATTACCGATCATTCTGCAATATATCAGATAATTTACCATGAAACACATGTGCGTAGAAAATATAGTGTTTCACTTTCTTTTTTGCAGAACTTCACTCAGCTTGAAACATAATTTTTGTACTGCTGATATTTTCAGTGCATTCCTGACGCTGAAGAAACAGATTGATGAGAAAAGAGATAAACAGCGACGATTAAGAGATGATCGAGATGTTAGTATGTTACTGTTTTCTAAAGAATATAAAATCTGGTTTATGTCTGTTTCTGAACTTCAAGGTTCTTGGTTTTTTAAGTTAGATTTATTTTTTGATTTAGTTTTACTTCATAGATTCAGTGTTGTTGTTGAGATCTGAACTCTTGGCCTAGTTTTCAGGCAAGCTTGCTACTGACTGATGAGGCTTGATAAAATAACTAAATAACTAAATAAAATAAGATAAAATAACTAAATGCTTGCTACTGACGAGGCTTAACTGAGTGTTTGATATTGCATATGGAGTGACCTGTGGAGTTATTTTATTATTTGGAGTAATCTGTGAAGTTATCAATGAGGTATCTGGACTCGTAAAGAATAGAACAAGTGTATAATTGTCATAAATAGTTGTCATAAAACGTATAAATGTCATAGGAGGCGACATTGCTCTGAATCTGCTGATTGTAAATATAAGATGGAGATGTCGTTTATCATATTAAGCTTATGAGAGAGATGTAACCTATTAGCACTTTTATACTAGTCCTATTGTTTGTACTTGTCGACCTTTGATGCTAAATTGAAATATTTTCCTAGTAGATGGTTTGCTGGTTTGTTTCTGCCTTGGTCTATTTAATTTTAATTTTAAATGAGTATTTTATCTTGTACATTATTATTTTGAGTTACACTGTTATTACATTTTTGTTACCAGATGTTGTTTTGGTATTATGTGAAGCCTTGAGATAAAATGTTGTATTGAAGTTCACACTGAATGGGTTAATTTAAACATGCTTATGTTGTCTCAAAGAAACCCTTCTTCATTTGATGACTCATTTGGTAATTGATATTTGCCACTAGTCAATATGTGTTAAGAGCTTATGATTCATTTGCTTAGCCACATCTATACAGCCGTCACTTTCTGAGATTAACTGAGTAACTTCATACCAGGTAATGTAAATATCTAATAGCACTAGTTGCTATTAGTGATAGTCATTATAGCATTAGTGATAATCAGCCTTTAGTAATGCTGTAAATGTTAATATTTTTAGAGGTCATACAGAGAAGAGAAGAAATTACAGCAGAAGCAGAATTCAGTTAAACAAGAGGATGTGAGGGCTCGAGAACATGCTGAAGTTCTGCGTTCAGGTAATCATCTCTATCGTTTCTAATCGTCTCTATCTTATATCTTCGTCTTGGCTGGAGCCAGTGGCGATGTTGGTAAGATATTCTACCGCGGATTAGTATCTGCGGGGTTCAAATCCTGGACTCGCCCGTCACTGACATTGCTTTCGAGTGATGAAACTGACGTTAACATTAGCTTTTGCTTTAGCTTTTTTACATTTACTGGGAGAGGGCCCTGTGTACTCGGTTGAGCGTGCGTGTCATTAGGCAACATCTGGCTCGGTTAGTACTTAGATGGACAACCATTATGGGAGACTGAGTGCTGAGAGTAATGAATAAATACTCCTGTGCGTTGGAAGGTTATTCATAAACCTGTGCTTGCAGCAATTAATGTAGTATCTAGAGGCAATGATTACCAATGACCATGAAGTGAATTAGGAATTAACAAAAGCCGCAGAAACAGAAACTATGCAAAAAACTCTGTAGCATGTGCAGTATGTCGTGCGACGCAAAACGAACAAAAATAAATTGTATTCAGTTTCGAATTATCACCTTATCTGTATAGACAATCTAAAGATTGAGTTTAGCATATGTATAACCTTTACCTCAAAAGGATTTCCTTTAAGACGGAATATAGATTTGAAGAACTACTGATCATTTGAACAGCCAATGTCGTACTTTGAGAGACATCTTCTGAACCTGTTGATCTGTCATATTGTCATCTCTTAACTCTACCAGAATTTGAGATGAATCGTTTAATTACTGTAAAGCGTAGGGTTAATTCATTCTGCAGGTTCTAGGAATTCTAAATTAAAAGAAGATGATTATTTAAGGGTGTTCTCAGTTTTCTATTAACTCTAGCGTTACATGCCACTGACTCAGCAACGACCTATTAGCAATTCTAATGTGCCACTGACTTAGATGGTGTCTCTTAACAATTCTAACTATAATATATATGTTCTTTGCTACTTAAATATTTACCTAGAAATTGCTTCAAGGAAATGCATGTGAAATAATATTTCTTTTCTACAAATGACAAGGAATGAAGTATGTAAGTAAGTATGCTTTTAAAAGCAGCTTATGAACTTGGTCCTTGTTTTCAGAAATAACTGAGTTGCGTAACAAGATCAAGTCTCTGCAGACTGAGTTCAGTGCACAAGAGCGCGAGTACTACAGCACACAGCGCGAGATGCGCAGACATACGATGCAGAGTCAACAGGAGAAGTTTCAGCAGATGCGCGGGAGAGCTGTGTCTGTGTCGACGAATGAGAAGAAAGCTTTAGCAGAGGAAACCAAAGTTACCCGCTCTCTGTTAGTAAATTAAATTAACTCACAATTATGTGCACTTGCCCAATGTTGTCTTTTGTTCTATCTAAAGTAAATGTAGTTAGGTCAATTAATTTCCTTATTTTTATTAGTCATTTATAATTTTATGAATTTAAGTTCCTTGTGTAACTCCATCATCATTATCATCATCCATCATCAATCATTTATTTCAGACATAAGTCCCTAAGACATGGCATAAATAAATGCTAGAACTAATATACAGATAAGAAAAAGACAAAAGGGTTGCAATTGAAAAGATACAATACTTGATAGAAAACAAAAATCAACTTAACTAATACACTAGAGAAATAAGAACATTATTAGAGCCTTCAACACGTTTTCTTCACAAACTAATTCTGGAGTTATGCAGTACAGTGTCAAATACCGGCAACCCAAGATTACAAACATTTCAGTGACACTATTTTACTTTGGGAAATTGAAAAAACATTTAGCACATAGCACATATTTGTATAGCAGAACTTTGTAATTATCAGTAAAATCTTGTGATGACGTTATTAAAGTTGTGGTTAAGCTTACGTTAATGCTTTCTGATCCACCAAAGTTCGGCCAAGTCAAAGTCTACTTAGCATAGGAGACTGAAAGAGAAAAAACTACTATCAGACTGGTAAATCAAAGTTAATTATAGATCAGTTTTTCTGACATCTAGATGTAACTTGAAGGCATTCTTTATGTTAGTCAGCTAAATTGTTGAAATTTTCTGGTATCAGAAAAGTTTTGTATGCAGCGAATAACCATTTAGTACCCTTGGTGTGAGATGGATAAATTTTTTGCAATTGAACTACGATTTAATGGTCAGTGATAAATGAAGATATTTATTTTTCTGTGTAAGACTAAAATCAACATGTTAATTATTGTTACTAAAGTCCAACTCTGTACCCTCATGTATTGTAGACTGAAGCTATTGGATTAGGGTTAAAGTTTGACGTACATTGTTGTGTTTAAGTCTACATTGAGTTTTTATATTTTATTGATTGATTAATTAATGAAATAATTAATCTATCGATCAACATTTTTTTAATGATCGATTAATTAATTAATCAATCAATGAATAATTGATTGATTACTGAATTAATTAATATATTTCATAATTCATTGGTTGATTAATTAATGATTGATTGGTTATTTAGGGCTGAGTACAGAGGTATTGATGGACCACACGATGATGTAATCGCCCACTGTACAATGCTGATCAAATACCTGCAGAGGTTTCTCATTCTTGTGGGCGGGTCTGAAGAGTCTGCGGGCGGAGCTAGTGGTGATGCGACAGCCGTCAATCAAGTAGCGAGAACTGATGGTGATGCTAAAATGGGTGGAGCTACGAGTGGTGAGACAGATGAAGAAGTCGCTGGTACTGTAAAGTTTGATCAAATCTATCATTGAAAAGTTTGGTATATAATTATATAACAATTATAATTGTTAGTTACAATATAATTGATAATGATGATTTTAAATATATCATTTTGAGTTATGTAAAAAGGACTAATACATTTTGAGTTATGTAAAAATGACTAATACATTTTGAGTTATGTAAAAAGGACTAATACATTTTGAGTTATGTAAAAAGGACTAATACATTTTGAGTTATGTAAAAAGGACTAATACATTTTGAGTTATGTAAAAAGGACTAATACATTTTGAGTTATGTAAAAAGGACTATGTATAAAGTGAATATAAATAATGTTTCCAGTTGATCTCAATTACATATCGGTCACATGTGAATAAATGGAGTCTAAATAAACCTTGGTTGTATTGAAAGAATTTTATCAGACCCATTGAAAAATCTATGAATGGATTATATAATCATTATCACTTTATCATCTTACCTTAAAGTTACCAGTTTAACTAAGGTCGGGGTTATAAAATTTGTAGCATTTTCTTCTGCCAAGGTGCTCGCCAACCGAATGCCCTTTCTGATGTAGGTTTTTGAATTTTAGTGCTTTGATGCCTTTTTTGACTCGTGCAGTCTATGGTCAGTCTATTTTTCAGCAATCCCGATAAAACTAATTAATATAATAAATATATAATATAATGTAGGAATTAAATATATTTAGCTTCCTTCTTTCAATTATATGATTTTTAGATGAGATATTTGACATTTAAATTAACTAATTAAATATGCTTGTATAGTATTTTATTAAGTCGTACATATATTATACATCATCATCATCTTCCTTTAAATCCCAGTTTAACCAGGGTCGGGATACAAATAGACTTTCTTCAGTCCACTCTGTCCCACACTGTATCATCAGTCAATCCCCGATGTCCATTCTCTTAGATTTTTGTAGCAATTTCTGGAGTCTAGGCGCTCACCAACCGAGTGCCCTTTCTGACGTTTGTTTGGATTTAGTTTTTATGTCGCCTTCTATGACACGTGCATATTTACACAGTTGGTCTATTCTTCAAGCAACCCGGACACGACATGGGGACAACATATTATACATAAGGCTGCAATATCTGTACTGATGGCTGGCCAATTGATTGACACGATAAGCAGAAAACCATGAGTTAAAATCCCAGCTGAATCATTTCTGACAGTATTCGTTGTGTATCACAAGCGGATGCTAAAACTAGATTTAGAATTTTCTTTGAAGTATCGGGATGCTCTCTGCATCAAGCGTATATACGTAGACCTAGGTGGAGTATTAGACAACAAATCATTACATTTTAAATCAGACTAGAATGAATAACTTTTAATTGGAACATATTTTTCAATATGAATTTATTACTTGATTTTAATATCAGATTTATTTATGTGCAATTCCATATCATTATTTAAATCACAGAACTATTTTGCTTCTATGTTGAGATTCTGCATAATAATTACCTCTCTCTCTTATAATGTAAAAATCAGTGCTGAGACAACCTGTGTTTAAAATTTATTGTTTGCAGTATTATTTATATTTTCATATTGTTTATTCAACTAAATTGTACCGTATGTTGTAATGAAAAGTACATCATTTAATTGTGTAAATTAGAAATGTAATATTAACTCAAATATTATCCCATTGGAGTATACTACTCTTTATTATGTGTTCTGACTTTTTGTTTGTTATAATATGTATTTCAGTGTATATTGCAGTGCTTATATTCGTCTTGTTTTGCAGTACTAGAGAAAAGTCTAGAGGCAGAGGGGTTGCACGTCCTAAAGCGCAAACCATCGGGTAGTGAGATGGACATACTGCCATCTTGCAGAAACAGTAGAGCTTCTCGTCGCAAGAAAAAGCCACAACTGGTAAAGTTTTCTCATTTCGTTTAGTAAAATAGCAGACTTTCATGTAAAAATATGGCTTTTGAGGATGCTTTGATTTTAAAAGGCATTTTTGTCAAAGCATTTGGTTCGTATTGTTAAAATATCTCTTGCTAGATTCTTTTTGCTGAATTATATTATTCTAATATTTCTGAACCCTGTTTCTGCTTTTCGTTGCAGTCGCCTCCAATCATAACTTACCTGTTGTGTGTCTGAATCGTAAATATTTTTATGGAATTGCTACTACATTCAGTATTTATATTCTCTGTTTTATTGGCAATGCTTTGACTTTCACTATTCATGAAACTGACATATATTCTGTAAGTATGTTTATCATACATGCAGATGTATGTATACCGTGTATGTGTGCATGCGCACTGCGTATATGTATATATGTATGCATATATATATATATGTATATATATATATATATATATATATATATATATATATATATATATGTGTATATGTATATGTATATATATATGTATGCATATATATATACATATATATATGCATATATATATACATATATATATATATATATATATATATATATATATATATATATATATATATATATATATATATATGTATTATGTGTATATGTATGTATGTGTATGTATATATATGTGACTTTATATGGGTTTATATATAAGTGCCTAGTGCCTTGGGTTAGCCCTGATTTTGCAATTAGGTGCTATTCAACTATTTACATTATATTGTGGATTTGCTATGCAAAATCGAAATTTAAATAAATAAATAAATAGTTTTAGAATTGAGCCCTCTAATTTAATTTAGGGACTTAGAATATTGCAATTCGAGCAGTTACTATGTGACTACTCGTCTGAATCATTATAATCGGCATTGTTTTTACTTTGACTTTAGATTCTTTTTAGTATATTTTGTAGGCTCTTGTTTGTTAATTTTGTTCTTTTATAATTTAAGTGAAATGTTCATCTCTCAAGAGTATAGATTGTTTCCTATGCTTGTATGTATTGTAGAAGAAGACGCTGAGTCATGCTCCTGAGATCTTTGCTCAGTTCTCTAAACTAGGCTTGACACCACCGGTCACTTCTGCTGATGTTAACACTAGCATTGATGAGCTTCAGACTAAAATGGTAACGTTCTATCAATTATAAATTGTCAGCTGTCAATTATCAATTTATTCTCTTGTATTTGTTCTGTTATCAGGTGCTGAAGGAATTGTTGAATTAATTAAGCTGCTAAATCCTGCAGCACTTTAATTTTAGGCTACAAGAGCTTCTATTGCAATCTCTAATTTAATAAAAATCTTCCTGTTAAATTTAGGTTACTTTATTTAAACTGGAAGATTTTTATTAAAGAAGATATTTAACAATAGCTTTATCAGCCACATATTCCATTAAAAAAGTTCTTTATTTTTGAACAATTACTTGTTTAGCTGTAGTAATTGTTAATGTGTAGTTAACTACTTCATTATGTATGGCATATGCTAAATTTTCTATGTGTTGTGTTAGCTGTTGAATATTTATAATTTATATTGTACATCTTGATATCAACTGCCATGCCACTACTTCAATGACAGTCTGTTCTAAATGTCTAAATGACTTCGTGTGCATTACCAGCGAGAGTCCAAGTTAAAGATGCTCGATACAAGTGCCATACCTGCTCTATCTGCTGCCAGCGGTGCCACCTCGCAATATCACTCGTCTCTCTGCAGTGACCTTGATTCACAAGGTCAAGGCCACACGTCTCTGTGCAGTGACCTTGGGTCACGTGACGAGAGCGCAGTGAGTGGGGTGAACAGTTGTCCCATCACTCCGGAGTCGTCCACGTGGCTGCAGCCGTCCTTCGCCTCTCTCGAAGAGCAGCATCGTTTCAGGCTTTCTCCTGACTCAGGCACGGGAGAGCTCGACGAAGGCTCGCAAGATGCTGAGGCTACAAAAGCCTGTCCTCAGTCTTCTTCTATCGGTGACTGCCAATCTACGGCAGTTGACACCTCTGAGCAGAGTGGCTCGGCTACTGACCTTGTACCGAATAGAATTCTTCTTGAAAATGGCTCTTCAACCGTAGCAAATGAATCAAATCTATACTGTTTCAATGCTTCAAGAGATGATACTCAACTTGAAGACTGTACTAATCAAAATCCCAGGAATAGTGAAAATAATTTCTATGATGGCTTAGTTGAAAACGATGCGCCCGATGTAAACTGTAACAAAACTGTTAGAGAGTCAAGTGCGTTGCTTACCGAGGAATCTGGTGAACAGATTAACAGTACCCATGACGAGGTGGTAGGAAGCACTTGTGACCAGGAAAAGTCATCTGTAAATAATAATTTACCTCAGTCATTTGAAAGCAGCGACAATGATGTGCCTCTAGTAGATCCTAGCTATCAGGGTTCGACCAGTCAGATGGTTGTGTTTGACGATCAAATTTCCATCAGTGATGGCTCTTCAAAGAATTATTCCAATGTGTTGCTGTCTGAGGCAAAGTGTATTTCTGATGACTATATAGATTCCAATTGCGAGCCAAACAATGAAGCCAAATTACAGAAGGTCACAAAAGTCGTTGATACTGCATTCTCTGACAATGCTGCGGAATCTAAAGTTGTAAATAGCAGTGCATCAAATGTGTCCAAGACTAGTGAGAACGTTGGTTCATTAAATGTTGTCGATGTAAATAGTGACGCTGAAAAAACTGGTGTTTTGAAAGCCGATTCGGGACCAAATACCGAACATATTCCAGCAACTGATATGAGTTATGAGAAGAATTCTACGCCCAGCAACTCTAGTGATACTTGTGATATGACCAAAGAGAACAATGAAACAGTTGATTATATGTCAGCTTCATGTGGCTCGGCTGGTACTGTTGGAATTAATTAACCTGAGGAAACATATGATATATCAATTTCAGTAGTCGCTTCCCTAATCATGTTTTGATGAATTAAAGTTATTAAAAATTCAGTCTTGTGTAGGAATATGTGACAAGCTATACCGTAGCGTTTTCGTAAATATTGATTAGGTTATTGACACTGTTCAAACCTATGAGATTTGATGCATTCTAAAGTTATGTCATTCTTGATCTAGTTACATTACTTGAATATGCAGTTAAAATATTCACAAGACAGATGCGAGCTTCTGTAAGTTTCAAAAGTCAAAAGAATGGTCTTCAACTAGTGGTTTATAATATGTTTTTAAAAATAATAGTCAATACCTTTTTTCTCTGCTAGTTTCATATCTATAGCTTTTTTTGTTGAATATTGGAGTGTGATGAATAATGGAATTGTTACGCTTGAATTCTGGTGATGAAACCTTGCTCTCTTAATGGTCGTATCTGACGATCCAAGAGACGTGTCTCATAAATAAATATGGATAGTTTTGAAAGAATTCTGCTGGAGATATCATAACCTATGATTTAAGGTCTCATGTATTGTTAACTTAATTATACATGTAGATGGACGTTGTTTTATTGGGGAATCGATTGTGAAGCATTTGCGGAAGTGTCTCAATCTGACCAAACAGTTGGATGCTTTTAATTAGCTTCTCAGTGAACCCTGGCCTTGGATGATTGAGGTGTAATTGCAAACTCTAATATTATAATTTTAACCCAAGTATAGCGATTCGACTATTTATTATTATTGTTATTGCTGTTGTTAATATATAATTTTTGTGGCGATGTCGGTAAGATATACGACCGCGGATCAGTATGTGCGGGGTTCAAATCCTGGGCTCGCCCGTCACTGACAGCCCGTCACTGACATCGCTTGCAAGTTAGAGAACTGACGTTAATACTAGCCTTACTAGCTTTATATCCCGGGGGTATAAGGAACCGGGGTTTGATTCAGCTGCACATAAAAAGAAGTTCTGAAACTGACTGCATTAAATCTTTACAAAGTCATCAATAGCCTTTACCAAAGAAAAGAAGCCTCTTGTTTATTGCTGGTTTGCTCTGCAATAAGTCTGCCTTATTACTATTGTTATTATTAATATTACTATTACTACTAATAATAGTATTAAATCCTGCATTATGAAATGAATTATTGAATTATTATAATCCTGCACAAAGGAATGAGTTAGAGAGAGTTGTTGTTTTCTTGTGGAGCAGTAATGCTGACAATTTATGTGCAGCTTTAAAAAGATTTTATCATTGTCTTCTCTATATAATTTTAGTGTATGCTACGCAATTTGAGACACTTGAGCGGTATAGGCTATTTACGAATTATCGCTACTGTACAATACTCTCAGATTAAATCTAAAACTTGTACCGTTTTCCAGCTATCTCTCTGTTTTGTTAAGACATTGTGTCTATTTCTGTTTTGTATAGGTATTTTATTTTGTCACCTTGTTAGACGAATTGCTTTTAGTATGGTTTTCTAATTTCAATCAGCATATATAATATTTATTAGCTAATGCTAAAGTTGCTAATTTAAAGTTGCAAATTTTATTGTAAGACTGTTTTCAGTTACAAGGACACCCAGTTTTTAGGCAAGCAAGCTATGTACTCGACAATCCAACCTGTAATAGATGAGCAATAGGGAGATGTCATTTTCAAGATAACAATTCCAAGTCGTTACAATCATGCTTTTTCAAATTCTTTAAATTTTGTGTCTTGTAAATCTGTATTTGAACTGAGTATGACGAGTGTTTGGTAGTAAATTGAAGAATATGAGACAGACTGATAGATTAGATTGGTTGATTCTTACACTTATATAATACAGCTCCTCTGTTTCTTTTACTCGTATTTCCTTACGGTTAATCTGAAAAGGAATCAGAAAAGAAAGTATTGTTTATAAAGCACAATTCCAGTGTAGCCTAGTCTAAGGAAAATCTAAAAAGGAATAAGATAAGAAAGTATTGTTTATAGAGCACAATTCCAGTGTAGCCTAGTCTATGCATGGTTTTTAATATTATAGAATACCATGAACTTGACTACACGCTATCAACCAACACATTGCCCACATCACAAGACATACCTTGCATGCCCTGCCTGTAGAATTTATTTATCTGGTTCAAAATATGACTTTTGATGTGGTTTCCATAAGCTTCAGCTCTCTCTCTAGTCCCTCGTACGACACATGCTGTACACATCTGATCTTTTCTCTCGTAGCTTAGATGCAACTAATTTATACACAGCATGGTCAATGAAAGGAATGATGATACAGAGTGACCCAAAAATGAGAGCCCTCTGAAAATTATTATTTTCGTAACAGTTTCAGATTTTACATCGTCTTTTCAGCTGTATAGACTAATTGACGACGAATATCTGCTTATTAAGGCCAAGTTTTAACAACATATTGAGCTGCTATAGTCTCTTATGCAGCATATCCTCTTGGCTTGTATTTTTTCCTTTGTAATTCCTTGTGAGGTATGAACTTACGACTAGACTGTTGTTACAAGTCCTCACGACTTCCTGAGCCAGTATAGTTAAGTGATGGCTTTTTGGTAAAAGCTGTGACTTTGTACGTATTTGTTACTCTCACCCTTGTCTAAACATGTTTTTTCTTGATCAAATAACTATCCTGAAAGATCCCGTTTTTTTACCTGTGGCCAAGGAAATGGATGTATTCTATTCTTTCTGTGGCCTATAGGCTAAATCACTTCGAGTTGCAGTCAAAAGTCAAAGGTTCTCTTCAAAAACTGGTTCTAAAAATTTAAGAAATCAATATAGAAACAAAACGCCATTAGATGAGTTGTATTTATGCTTTTTTAAATTTAGACTGTGATATTGCCATCGATAGGCTTTTTAACGAAAATGACCAGAATATGCAGATATTTTCCGCTATAATATTATACATGAAATTAGTCTAAAATAAAACTTACAACTGTTACAAAAATATTCACTTTTTCTTAAGAGGTGGGTTATTTGTTAATCATTCTGTGTGTATCTGTCCTGAGATCATGTAAAGTTATTTTTAGATAATTTCATGTTGCAACTGTTTTCAATGAACTCTATATAAAAATTTTTATAATAAATTAATCATTGCAAGGGAGCGTTTCAGAAAATGTGTTTGTTGATTAAATTGAATTAAATTGCATAATAAACTATACTTCAAGTCATCATCGTCATCTACCCTTGAATCCCAGTTTAACTAGGGTCGGGATACGAATAGACCTTCTCCTATTCTCTCTGTCCCACACCTTATCATCAGTCAATCCCCTATTTTTCATGTCCTTCCTAATCACGGCATCCCGCGTCAGTTGTGGTTTACTTCTCTCTAGCTTAACATCCAGCTCTTCCCTCTAAACGCTCTTTACTACATCCTCATCTGCCTTTCTCACAATATGCCCATACCATCTCAATCTCGTCTGAGCCAATCTATCCCCAATCCCCTCAGCACTCAAATTCGTCCTCACATATTCATTTTCCATTCTGTCCTTCCAAGTTTTACCACACATTAGACGAAATATTCTCATTTTTGCCACGTGCAAACTCTGTAAATGTTCCCTTTTAGTGCCCAACACTCCGAACCATACATCATGACTGGCCTTACTCCAGAAGTATAGAATTTGCATTTCACTCTTACTGGTATGTTCTTATCACACAGCAATCCACTAGCTGCTCTCTACGTACTTTGCCCATCCAGCCTGAATCCTACTAGTAACCTCCTCTCCAACCCACCTCTGTTATAGACCCAGAATCAATCAAATAAATTTTCAATCAGAATCCTCGTATTATACGGCACTCTTATATAATGCTATTATTATAATTTTATTTGTATAAAAACAAACAATTTTTGATCCTATAAGATCTGATAATAATCAGTAAAGGCAATCCAAAGCCCAGTCTACAACGAGAGATAGGCAACTTCCAGCATGTACTATTAGGCTATAAATGTATACGTCTTGGTTGAAAATTACATATGATATTACTGTATATATTATATTTCGGCTGTAGCCAGTGGCGAAGTCGGTAAGATACATGACGCGGATCAGTAGGAACTGGGTTCAAATCTTGGGCTCGCCCGTCACTGACATCGCCCTCGAGTGAGGAAACTGACGTTAATTAACGTCAATTGACGCTTTATATTAGAATACATACTGCATTAGGCTTTACACTTTCGAATTGTTATTCAAACATGAATTAGAATTATAGGGACGAATTTATAGCGCAAGTTAAGCTCTGTGTCGGGCTCTATGGTCAGTTGAAGCTTCGATGATTGATCACCTTGGAAAACCGAGTGTTGATATCAATGAATGAAAATAAACTATCCATGGTACTGATAGAATATTCTTAATTCCGCGTTGCTGCATCTGTGCATTCTGACCCTGTGCTGTTAAAGAAAGAAATAGAAATACTTCGCAGATGTGGAACTGCAATCACTCTTCTCAAGGTGGTTCGTCGCATTGGCCGTTGCTTTCCTAATAGTAATAGATCTGTGAGTTGTATAGACACTTAGAGGCCCAAATATGTACAGGCCTGTCCTTGGTTCCATAGAGTTCGCTTTGCACAGTTGATTTTTTCTGGTTGTTGTAGACTTGTTGTTGTTGTCCAGTGTCAATGAGGAGCGACCTGCGCCTAAACCACCTTTTCTTTAACTCCCTTTACTTTGGACTGAATTTCTGGATTTTGGAATTTGCACCGTTTTTGGAACTTCCTTTTTGCTCGCCGGCTTGATTTTGTCTCAATAGTGCTCGATGTTGTCATTGATGACTGTAGCACTCTAATTGTTATTATTATTATTATTATTATTATTATTATTATTATACTAAATATAATATATACAGTAATATCATATGTAATTTTCAACCAAGACGTATACATTTATTATTATTGCTGCTAGTATCGGTTTCTGAAGTTGGCCCGAAGCACATATTCCATTGTCAAATGCTTAAAATACCTCAGTTTTAAAGAATTACTTACCCTACCCTATCTTTTAGTAATCTCTTACTCAGTGTTTTATTGGAGCTCCACTTTATGTAATATGAGAGTATTTTGGTACAATATATACGTGTAATGCATATGTATACTTTTTACGTTTACTCTTAGCATCGCCAATTGTCGAGATTTAAAATATTAGAGAAAAAGGTTGTTTCAAATAGCTGTAACCAATCAAAGATGAAAGACCGGTGTTGATGTTATGAATATTCATGAGGGCCACTGAGTAAAAGCAAATAATTGGTTAATGTTTTAATTTTCATTTGCGCAATGCTATCGGGAGGTTAATCCTAAACATGGTAAATAAATATTAAATAAGTGATTAAATAAGTTGTATTTTGTAGAATGAGTTGTGAAATTCAAGCTTTGTAAATGTTAAACTATCATCTTTAGAGAAGAATTGTAGGCATTACCCAAAGAATTTTAAGAGAAGAATTTTAGGCATTACCAACAGTAACTCTGAATCCGAATTTGTTCTGTAGTCCTAACACTGGGGATTGTTCGGATTACAGAACAATCGGTTTAATACCTCAAGCATCGAAGATCTTATTAAAGATAATAAATAATCGCACTCAGTCGAAAGCAGATATGATACTGAGCAAGACACAATTTGGTTTTAGGAAATGATGCAGCACAAGAGAAACTGTAGGGATAGTGCGGGTTCTATGCGAAAGAAGCTTAGAATATGGAAATGACGGTTTTGTATGCTTTGTGGACTTTGAGAAGACCTTTGACAGGATTAATTGGATAACGATGATTAATATCTTGAAAAGAATAGGAATTGACGGGAGAGATAGAAGACTAATTTTAAACGTGTACATGAATCAAAGAGCAGTAATCAAAATCCACTAAGAATACTCAGAAGAAGGTGAAATAGGACGTGGAGTAAGACAAGGTTGTAGCATTTCACTGCTGCAGTTTAACATTTACGCTGAGTCAATGATGGAAAAAGCCATGGAAGAAGGAATAAAAGTAGGAGGAAAATTGTTACAAACTGTACAATTTGCAGATGACCAAGGAATGGTAGCGGGCAGCGAGACTGGATTGCAGAAGATAAGGGATAGTGTGAATGATATGGCATTGAGATATGGCATGATGATTAATATCAAAGAGACCAGAGTGATGATAGTGTCATAATAAAGGTGAAGTTAATATCACAATAAATGGTACAAAATTTTAACAGGTAAGGAGTTTCAAATATTTGGGTCATACTATAACCGATGATGGGAAATGTGAAACTGAAGTATGCAGTAGGATTGTACAAGCAAAAGAGGCCTTTGGTAATAAGAATGAACTCATAGCAAAAAGTCTAAAGAAAGACACAAAGATATTTAAAGATAGTGAAAACCATGGTTTGGATTATATGGATGTGAAACATTGACCTTATATGAATCCTATTATATGGATGTGAAACATGAACCTTAAGGAAGGAAGATATTAGGAAACTAGAGACATTGGAAATGTGGATTTGGAGAAGAATGTAGAGGATTTAAAGGAATCAAAAGGTTACAAATGATGAAGTTCTGGTGAGAGTTGGCACAGATAGACTATTGAAAAATGTATTAAGAAATATGAAGAAGAGTTGGATAGGGCATATTTTAAGGGGGTAGAGGCAGGGGCAGCCCGAGATTAGGTATGTTAGATGATTTAAAAACCAACTCATATGTGGACATGAAGAGGAAAGCGGAAGATAAAGAAGACTGGAGGCATGATGTACCATGGACCTGCCAGTAGGCAGTGCGCTAAGGGGGAGGAGAGACCAACACTAAATAGAGGTTTTAATGTTTCAAGCCGTAGATCTATGCTTAAACTGTCTAATCATTATTTCAAGTATGTTGCGCAGCAGATCTGGAATTATCTTTCAACTACTCTTATACCAGCATTTACAAACTTTTCTTTAATCAATTGATCACTTACGCATCTGTTATTGGTTAAAGTATTGTTCAGATTTTTTGGTATTCACTAAAAAATGTTGCTTGGTTATTAACTACAAGGTCCACTGCCAAAATTATGTCGTTCAGCCAATCATAGCACTGTCCTTCAGGCTGATCGACCAATCAGCTTACTTCGTAAACAAATCCAGAATATTATTTCTTAATCAGTGGTGTAACTAATCAACCGTTTTAAACGCCCGAAAATATTTACGCAACTATGCATTTCTTTACACATCGATTCAAGCAGGCAGAATATCAAATTTGACTAATCAGTAGTTTATGCAACTGTTGAGGTGTAAACATTTAATTATCTCACTAGTAATTATGAACATTTGGTAGTCATCGTTTGAATCACATCGGCCTTTGCTTTTCTATGAGCAGTTCTATAGGTAGTTGAAGTCTTGAAGACCTACATTTCCATCTCTCTTCTCTCTTGTACCTATGAATTATGACCTGCAAGTGAACCTCCTTTTCTTTAATTCCATTTATCTTTGGACTGATTTTCAGAATTTGTCAATAAGCACTGTTTTGAACCTCCGTGTTTGCTTGCCTGCTTAGATTTATTTAATAGTTCTCTATGTTGTCATGAACAACAGTAGTACTTTAATTGTTGTTATGTTATATTATGTGAAAGATAATTTTAAAGTATAAATTGTAGTTAATTACATTTCACAAGGGATGCTGACCTTTATTGCTTGTCTGAGTGTGAGGAACTTTGAACTGTATATTGCTACTTTCATTTACTATCTCCCTCCCTCTATTCTGTCTGTCTGCCTCTCTCTGTCTCTCTCACTCCTCTCTCTCTCTCTCTTGCTGTCTCTGTCTCTCTCTGATATCATCATATACTGTTAGTGTTATTTCACTCTAGCTGGCTGTTTAATTAATAATTATCAATCGAATCAGATCACTAAAAAGAGTTGCGATTTGTTCAAGTTAAAAATTCAGAAATAATTAGCTTTTAATTATTATATTTAAAATCATTATACTGTTACTATTTTGCCCTCATGCTAACCGGACCCTAGCACTAAATCTTAAAAAGAAAATCATCCAGTAATTAAGCAAGATTTCTATTTAATTTAATAGTGTTTCAGAAAAGAATTGAATAAGTTATTAAAGAGAATTGATTGAGGAACGAATTAATTGGTTAACTGAATGATGACTGATGTACTGCATTATTAATTGATTAAATTGTATTTATTTGTATTTCTAGATCTTTTAAATTTAAAGCTAAATTAATTTGGCTTCTTCAGAGTAAATCAGAATTAAGGCTGTCCTAAATCATTTGACTAAATTCTGATAAATGAGGACAATGATAGATCCTAAGACAGAGAGAACTAGGTTGCAGATGTTGCTCTCTGACACTGTTACCCTTCTTTGCAAAAGTGGTTTACATTACACTCATGGACTTCAAATACAGGGTCTTCTTGGTTAGTAGGGTGATTGGCAAGTAATTCCTTGTTTGATCAATTAAGTGCTTTGATAAGATATATGTATATTTATAAATTAAATATTCCAAAATTGCACTATTTTTATTAACTTTTTGTATTAGGAATTATAAACATTCTGAATATTTATGGACAGTTACTTGTGTGCCCTGCCTTGTATGCTGTTTTCTGATATTTTACAATATCAAACAATGTCAGGGCCAAAGTTGAATAGATTATTTGAATATTACTGCATATATCTTTAAAGGAGACTATGCCAATAATGAGATACTAATGAAAGCAGTTGTATTTTATAGGTCACATCTGAGTCTGTATTTCTTCAATCTAATAGATGTATTAGAAAAAACATTCCATCTTCATTTATAGGATCCATTTAGTGGTCGAAGGAATATCTTTCGATGAGCTTGATTGCTAATGAACTGTGCATGTAGGAATATATACCTTGAATCAGAAATTTGATGGTTCTATATTAAATATTATCTGTGCTTATTAATTTTGTGCTGGTAGACATTTCTTACTGTTTTGTAATTACTGAAGACTATGATTCCTATAAATGTCAAAACTCTGTATTTCTCTCTTTATCACTATCTGTATGAAATGCTTTTTGGATGCAAAGAGCACTGAGTATTATGCTGTGTTAGTAGACCGTTAGTATTTTCATATTTACAGGCGTGACAGTTGACAGTGATCAGGTGTTTATTGTGCATTTCAACGAAACTATCAGTGTAGAAGAATCTCCTGCCAAAGCTCTCACTTCAAACCTAGACAACAAGCCATCAGTTGACAATAAGACTAAATCACCCATTCATCTTGCTGGTTCAGTGTTAAAATCTGGTACTCCAGAAAAACGTTTAGAATCAACTGCAATAATAAATTTAAAGAACAAGCAAGAACATCCTAATACTGAAAGAACAAAATCTAATGGCGCTTCGGCTGCGGAGAGTGTTTCTGTGGCTAAAACGATTGTGGCAGAAAGAACTAGCCAAGAGCCAAGGTGTTGTGAAAATACTAGCAGCGAAACAGATGCTTCGTTTAAATCTGATGTGATTGCAGCTGATGATAACAGGATTAGCCATATGAATTTTGTTACTAGTGGCAAAAGGAGAAGTCAAATGGAGAGCAATGAATTTAAATCAAATGAATTTAAAGTTCTTCAGAATTGCAGTATTAAAATTGAGCCGTTTGATGATGAAATTTTGAACGAAAGTGGTGACATGACTTGTATTGTCGGTGGTGACCTAACTTCAATTGCAGGCAATGTAAATGATATTTGTTTAAGTTTTTTAGTATTTACAACTAGTCAGCCTTAGACTATTGCCTGTATAAAGGCTATGGAATTACGCCTGCTAATTTATTTATTTATTTGTTTTTTCATTTGCTTAGAATTCTGAATAAATTTAAAAAAATTAAGTCTGAAATTTTAAACTTAATTCATCATCATCTTCCCTTAAATCCCAGTTGAACTAGGATCGGAATGCGAATATACCTTCTTTTAAAGTTTTTCCTTTCGTTTAAATTTTGTAGCAATATCTGGAGCCTATCCGCTCACCAACCGAATGCCATTTCTGCTGTTGGTTTGGATCCTGTTTTTATGTCTTCTTCTACGACGTGTGCATACTTACACCTTTGGTCTATACCTCGAGCAACCTGGACACGCCCGGGGAAATTGTCTAACTTAATTAAGTTTTTAAAAATTTACTTTGTTATGTCATTAGTTTCTTGGATGACAGTCTGCCAATTTTTGATTGCAAGTTCTTAAAAATGAAAACTATTTGAAAAGAAGAATTCATAATTAAACTGTATGCTCACTTGATTATTCTATGCAATTTTGCAGACGATATCGAATGATCTATCAACATTCTGCCAGGACTCCAGTTCTTCAATGGGTGAACTCTCCTATGGTACCTCAGGCTACTTTGCAAGGGATCTGTCACTTCCTGGTAATCTCAAAACATCTGAATTAGCTCCTGAAAAATTGACTGTGCGGCGAATAAATGAAACTGGTGCAATGGGCATAACTCGATGCCGGAGAAGTGTATGTTGGCTAAACATGTTACTATTCAAAAATCATATAAGCTACTAATAACTTTAATTCTCCAAGCAATATTTTGTTTGCAGCAAGTTGCTATTTTATAGAGCATATGCTTGGCTAATACCCGATCTTATAAATATGTTCTCTTCGATATCAATTGATAGAATTAGACTTTGTCTACGAGAACTCAAAATCTGTTTTAGGCATTTTATAAAGCTTTTCTATTTTCAACTTTAACTTGGATCTGTAGCTACATATTTCCAAGAATTCTAAGCATTTTCAGGGATTTTGCACTAGAGCTAGATTATTATTTTGCGCTAGAGCTAGATTATTATTTTGCGCTAGAGCTAGATTAGATCTATTGGCTAGAGCCACCTGGGATAACCTAGCGATAACCTTGTTTTATTTACGCGCACTGATTACCGTCCGAATTTAAGAAGATATCTTCCCCGTTATAGTAGCTGAAACCAGATGAGATATCGGGTTAAAATTCATTCTTAAAATGCAAAAGTGACTTTCTGCGACGTTATCAGGCGGAGTGCCATACATATCTTTCCTTTATAATATTAGGCATTAATGGTCTCTTGTTAAAATCTCAATGAGTTCTTTACTTTAGCATCTCTTTCTGTACTACTAGTGTACAGTCTTGAGACAGTGCTTTGGAGTTGTTGCCAGCATGCATGCTAACAATTCAGACGCCTGAGCTTTAATTTTTTTAAGTGACTGATAGAATGTCTAAACATCTCGGTGTGTAAATGTGTTAAATGTGTTAGGTAACATCCCGATGTTTTGAATGGCTGTTATTGAGGTCCTGGGATCAATTTCCGGTAGAGAATTGAGCTCAGGATCCCAAGAATTATGGACGGAGTTGGTGGCTTATTAGCATATTGTTCCACAGCAGTTCATTATCGGCAGGACTAAAAGCCAGCACTCTCCTCGTCACTGACTTGCTTTTGGGTCTGAAATTAATGTTAAACTTAGCTTTTTTGTTGCTAATCGTAGAATAAGGTCTTGGACATTCACAGGACTGGTAACTCGAAAAATTGACTATAATGTGTGTTAACTTTAATTTATCGATTATTTTGTTGGTAGTTGACCATAAGTAGCCTCCTTTAGTTTTTCTTTATTTTTTTCTACTACATTAAAGCAGGTATTCTACTGACTTGGCAGTACATGGACCATTTTTAAACCCATTCACTGAAGAAATATTTCCAACATGTAACTGTAACGAAAATTTAATATAATATCTAAGCCTTGCTTAATTTAATGCTCTGGTATGTCTGAGACTCTGAAGAATAGACCAGCCATTAACTGTATGCATTAAAGTTTATCGTAAAAGTTCACTAAGGGAAAACTGAGGAAGGTAATGGGAAACCACCTTAGAAGTCTTATTTTTCCCAAATGGTAGGCCACATAAGGTGTGAAGGGACTAACTTGTTGCTAAATGGAGTGCTCTTTATGGAGCGTAAAAACAGACTCTTAGTATGAATGTGTGCCATGGTCCAGCCAGTTGATAGAACAACAGAGAGAGTATATTTTAATTGAAATTTTTAAGAAGCGTTATTTTAATTTTAAACATGTTATGTTTAGTTTTTCAATAGACGTGACGGATCAGTCAGTGAAACCCTCGGTGAAGGAGAGTTCCACTACTGCAGCGTTGCCGGTTGCAACAAAAAGTTTCTACACCGTCGCCATCTCCTGAGACATCAAACATTTAAACATGGCCGAGTCCCGACTCGCCGGAAAGGAATGTCCCACTATACCAGAAAATCAGCATTTAACAGTAGAAGCTTTATTGCTCCGGAGGATTTTATGGAGGGTCTGGTGAACATGGATGACTCGATAAAGATGGAAAATTGTTTGGATATTTCAACAACTCTGATAGAATCTAGTGCCAGTGAATTAAGTAGTTGATGATTTTGAGTGTTGTTTGCGTCGTGTGTGAGGCACCATTTGAGCTTTAATACATTGGTTTTAAAATATCTATCTGCATTTATCACAGATTTGTTGCTGTTGTTTAAATTGGACGTGGTGGTGTTCTGCTCAATGCCATTACATCTTAATTCATAAACCATTTAAAGCTTTATAAAATATTTCATATTCGTTGTCCATAATATCTTCAAATAACAATTAAGACATGTTATATTATAAATTGTTAAATTTACAAACTATCTGTAAAGTTTTACAGTTTTTAACAAAAGTGACTAATGAAATATGCATGTATTGGTCCTCTTTAGCGATAAAGTATTAACTTCATTCCCCTCTATTGTACAATTATGTTATCGTTTGTATAAAATTGCAGTAGATTATGCTTGTTAATAAGAACTAGCGAACACTCTAAGGTTAAGCTCTAGTCTTTACATAGGGTTATTAGTCATTTTAATCATCAGTTGATGACAAAGAAGATTTTAACCAGATACTGGTATTAGTTTTTGCGTATATATTGTTTTATATTCACTCTAGCTGCTGTTTCTATTCTGTTGCTGCAGGTTCCATGCATTATCATATACTCTTTTTCTCTCAAGTCTCTTACAGGTATCACTAATGAGCCCATTACATAGTACTAAGTGTTTACACATTGTGATAAGGGTGTATTTTCATCTCTCCATTGGTAGAATTACAAAGAAAGTAATGAAACTGTAATGATAATTTATTGTTGTTTTTTTATTTATTCATTGTTCTATTAATTTGGTTGGTTTTTGATAGTTTTTAATGGAAGACTGCTTGATCACCAAATTTCATCATCATCATCATCATCTTCCCTTAAATACCAGTTTAACCAGGGTCGGGATACGAATAGACTTTCTCCAGTCCACTCTGTCCCACACCATATACTTACCAAATTTAATACTTGCTCACCAAATTAAATATTTTTAAATCTGCCAACAAATCTGCTGCTTTATTTTACTTAGTTGTCGAAAGCAACTGTAAATTTATGTATAATCTTGGCTCTGCACCCTTTATTTATAATTTTATTATTATTTTGGAGTCATATTCGCAATTGTCATTGCAGTTACATGAAACAGCATTTATAATTGTTATTGAAAAAGTCAGCATCTAGTCTTGGTGAGTTTACTGTAATTTGTAATAGTCTACTTTAGTTAACTTCATCCATCTTGTTATGAATTTACAAATTTTTACTGCTATGGCCATAGGAACCGGAAGTACTAGTCTTAATATGTAATTTAGTATATAATTTATTAATTATCCACCATGTCTATTTCTGTGCCTATATACAGTTACTTACTGATCGTATCTTTGTACTGTAATTTATTATAATTATTGCATGTTAGTTTTTAGTATGCTGGATTGTTTTTACAGGAACTACACTAGCTTTAATCAGGAGCCTATAATTGCACTAATGTGATATTACATTAATGTAATATCACTGATATAATTTTCGAGAGAGGAAAATGGTGATTAAACTGGCTTTAGCCTTTTAAAGCTTAAGCTTAAATGTAGTATTATTTTTAGTGTCCTCATGCGTATTCACCAATTCAACGTTTAGTCATTTGTTGTAGAAATGAGTTGCATAATTTCTTATGACTTCGTAAATCATAAAGTTATTATTTATTTGTGTGTGTGTTGATAAATTGATATTACTGTCCTATTGTTCTGACACTGAAAGCAGAGCCAGTGGCCATGTCATTAAGATGGCAGATTAGTATGTGCGGGTTTCAAATCCTGCGCTCAACCATCACTGATAACACTTTCGAGAGATGAAATGATGATTGAACCGTCTTTAGCCTTTTAAAGCTAAAGCTTAAATTTGATATTATTTTGCATATCTGCATGCGTATTCGTCAGCTGAACGCTTCAGTCATTTGTTTAAAGGTATAGCTGTTGCTCTTTATTTTTTAATTTATATGTCATTATTATTATAGAATTCTTAAACCATGTTGTGTCCAGATTGCTGAAGAATTGATCAATTCTGGACGGCACATGTCTTAAAAGACGACAAAGCACTAAGATCCAAACCAACGTCAGAAAGAGCATTCGGTTAGAGAGCGGCTAGGTTGCTAAAATTTCTACAAAATTTTCTAACGAATGGAAAAAGGACTATTCATATTCCTACCCTGGTTAATCTGGGATTGAAGGGAAGATGATGATGATTGTGATATTACTATATAATTCTATTGGTATTAGACTATTGATATTGTGTTGACTGCTTAGTTTTGAATTGGGCACTAGATACCATACCTAATATAGTAATTCTGAATATTTTGTTTATTGTATTAGTAGAGTTTGGTTTCTACTTATTTACTGTTCCCTATGATATAAGCTGTAGTGCTAATGACATTATTAACTAGACTCTACTTTATTGATTAATTCGTATAACATAACATAACATTACAGAGTCGGGAAGCAATTATATGCTTGTTTAAGACTCATCAGGCTCTTAACTAAAACCAATTAATATAACTCTAATCATACAGACTTCATGTCAACATGTGAAATTAATATTTAGCCTATGTATAACACTGAACATGCAATTAGCATCTAATTTATATGTTCTTATGTTTACCATATTTATTTTTAAAAGCATTCACTGATTCTGCTTCCACAACTTCGCTTGGCAAACTATTCGAGGCATTTATAACTCTCTGACTAAAGAAAAATTTCCTTAAATCTAGTCAACTTCTAAATTTACTAAGTTTATAAATATGTCCCCTTGTGTTTCTGTTGTTTGATAAATTAAACCAAATATTTTAATCTATTCTCATAACTAAGTTTTTGACAGTCAAATACCAGCCTTGTTGCTCTGGCTTGTACCCTTTTTAATTTATCGATCTTTCTTAAGATATGGGCACCAAGCCTGAACGCAGTATTCAAGTTTGGGCCATACAAGAGCCTTATATAGCCTTACCACAATGTCTTTATTTCTACATGTAATTGTTCTTTTAATCATTCTTAATACACAATTAGCACTATTTACAACTTTATTACAATGTTCACTAAATTTAAAAGAGCTATCCACAAGACTCCTAAATCCCTCTCACTGTTTGTGGATTTTAGTTTAATATTGTTCAATGTATACTCAATTTCTAAATTATTATTCCTATATGCATAACTCTACATTTCTCAGCATTGAACTCCATTAGCCAATCCCTAGACCAGTTCTGTAACATTTTTATATCATACTTTAAAATCTCAGCATCTTCAATGTTGTTTACTATCTTTGCTACTTTAGAATCATCTGCAAATTTACTAAATTTAGATACAATATCTATGTCAATGTAATTGATGTAAACTACAAATAATAGAGGTCCTAAAACAGAGCCCTGTGGCACACCACTCTTCACTGCTGCCCATTCCGAGCACTCGTCCTCGACACACACCCTTTGTTTTCTATTGCTTAACCAATTACTTATCCACTATAAAGTTTACCTGTTATTCCATGTCCTTCCAACTTACTAAGTAATCTTTTATGTGGAACTTCATCAAACGCCTTAGCAAAGTCTAGATATAAGATATCAATGCTATTTTTATTATCTACTTGCTAATTAGTTAAACAAGAACTCCCACTAATAAAACCATGCTAACTATTTCTAATTAAGAAATATTCTAATTATAGGCCTATATGTATCATTGTCATGTTGAATAAAAATAACAGACAAGTGATATTTAAAAGGAAAGCTTTCATTTGGACACATAATAATGATATTTGTGACTTGAGAGTCCTCGAAGTTTTACTATGATTGGTATCAGGATGCCACAACTTATGATTTAACTTTTTAGTGTTGTTACCATAAAAATTATCTCTGAATTCATTATATTTCATGCTGCTTGTTCTGCTTAAATCATGCATGATACGGCATTAAGACAACTTTAATTATACGCTTTTGAAAACGAAATTCAAGCAATTATACAGAGGTTACTCCATAATGCAGATAAATTAAAGTATTCCTCTTTATGTAACCATTGAATATAGAGTAAAGTGCTAATAATAACTGTCGCTAGGTCTCTTTTTGATATTGTGTGCTGATAAACTTTTAGTTTAACCTTTATCTTATATGAATATTAGAATGTCGTAATAGCGTTGGGGTAACGTCATGAAGTTTTAAATGACTGATCCTAAGGTGAATTGAACCCTCGTGGGTTCGAATCCCAGCCGCGCTAATCTGGTAGTAAAATCTCGGACGTTCACTGGACTGGTTTGATGGAAAATGGTCTAAATTGCTTAACGGTTTTAACATAAGGTATTAACAAAAGTGATAGATATCAATCAGTTGATCATTTCACTATAGTGCGTGTTTACTTTTTTTGTTCACGCTATGATGTAACACTTTTAAATTCACTAATTTATACATTACTTGTTGTAGTACTTATTGATCTTATTACTGTTTTAATCATTATCTAGTTCAATATTTGGACGCATGGATGGCGTTCTATGCATTGTGTTAAATTGCATTGTTTGATGACAATAAATCCTTTATGTTTCACTAGTAACATTAATATGTTTCAATTTTTATATTCAAAAATTAAGCTGTATCCAATAGTAGAATCTATCCAATAGTAGAACCTTTCCAATAGTAGAAAGTAAAACCAATAAACACATTTGTTAAACTGTATTCAGCCTGAAGCCACTGTTAGTGTAGTGGTACAGGGTATGGGCACCTCTATATACGATGCTACATTATACTTCGCCACTGGCTGGAGCCAGTGGCGAAGTCCGTAAGATACTCGACCGCGGATCAGTTGATGCGGGTTCAAATCCTGGGCTCGCCCGTCACTGACATCGCTTTCGAGTGAGGAAACTGACGTTAACCTTACCTTTACCAGCTTTTATACATTAAATATAACTAGAAGTCCACATAGCAGGTCAAGCTTTACACCTGACGTCCGGGGGTTCGATTCTCGTTCCCGCCACTTGTCGCTTAAGTTTTAATAAATTTTAATGTGGTAGGGTAAGGCTGGAAATTTTGGTAAGTGGTAGAATTTGTACCTTAATTAAATTAAGGAATTAAAGAATTTATTAATTTAAATTAAAGAATTAAGGAATGTCTTAATAGCGTAGTGATAACGTCTTGAAGTTTTAAGTGACTGATCTTGAGGTGAATTGAACTCTCGTTGGTTCGAAGCCCGGCCGCGCTGATCTGAGAGTAAAATCTTGGACATTCACTGAACTGGTTATACGAAAAATGCTCTAAATTGCCTAACGGTTTAAACATGTGGTATTAGAAAGTGATAGATATCTACCCAGTTGATTATTCACTATAATGAGTGTTTACTTTTTTTACTTTACTTTACAAGGTAAATCCATATAGAGCAACCATACGAATCGACCAAAACTTTTTTCCACTAATTAATTATTTACCGGTTCTTTAATTTTTAATTTATCCTTTTAACAAATATCTTTCTTTTTCATCAACTTAAATTTAACTCTAGCGTTCATTGCAGTTTTGAAATGCAAAAACAAAGTTACGTTGTTGTTGTTGTCTAAATGACACATGAAGGTGCCACCTAAAAATAATACTACTTTGTAGATTAAGGAAGTGGTAAACAAAAGGTAAAGAGAGTGATTTGATATGTAAACAAACCTGCTGATTAGAAAGTCATCATAATTGTATAATTTGATGGTACATATATTTATGCACAGCTATATAATACGTCTTATGTAGTTTTTGTAGTAGTCAAGAAACTCATTCGATACTAAATGGAATTTTATGAATTACAGTGATACTAGACTTTTCAGTAGTTTATTATATACACTGTGTAATATTAGGGGCCTACGTATTTCAGTCAATACTTACATAACAATATATATATATATATATATATATATATATATATATATACACACACACACACACATATATATATATATATATATATATATATATATATCCCGACCCTGGTTAAACTGGGATCTAAGGGAAGATGATGATGATGATGATGATATCTATATCTATATCTATATCTATATCTATATCTATATCTATATCTATATCTATATCTATATCTATATCTATATCTATCTATCTATCTATCTATATATATATATATATATATATATATATATATATATATATATATATATATACACACACACACATACATATACACTGTTTTTTTTTTAACTGACTGATAAAGAGTCGACCGATGATCTTGAAATTTACAGTACTTTACCAGCAGGCAATTGTACCAAACATAAGGAAATTTTGTTTGAATATCATTACTAACATGAAAGTTATAGTTTTGTGAATAGTAGTGGGGTCAGATAAGAAATTTCCAGTACAGGATTACGGGCATGTTATATGCAGCTTAAAATTATCTCTATAAAATAATAGCGAACACGTTACATAAAATTTCTGCTAATGCTATTTTGAAGTGCAATCATTTCTTTTCTAAACGACGTAAATCAAAAAGATACTGATATGTTCTTAATTCGGAAAGTTATTAAACTTTTAATGCATGAAGATGCTACGAAAAACTGCGAAAAACTGCGTGTACATAAACGATTTCAATTTCTAGGAAATCAGGCTGGATATCTGTTAGATATCTGTTTACAGCTGCTATCACTCGCTGATGGTCATTAGGCCTACGTGTGCTAGGGGAGAGCTCTGCTGCCGTGAGACGATGAGAGCACAGCTACTGCAGAGCGCCCTCTAGCGCCACAGTTAAAATGACATATTCGCATAATTCTCTTCAAGCAATGCAAGCATTATAGTTCAATAACTTTGTCAATTAAGAACGTACATTAAGAACAAAATAGCATTAGCAGAAATTTTATGTGACTTTTTACATATTAGCTATTATTTTTATAGAGAAAATTTTACAATAATTTTATAATTTGTATCAGTTATAAACTCAAAAACACAGTGTGTATGTATAACAGCACCTAGGTGCTGTTATATTATAAGCTAATAACCATGTACATCATACATGGTTTGAATGCAATTCTTTGTTTTGTTCTATGTAAATTGGTCTATTTGTGTCGTCTAGAAATTTTCTCTCAGCTAAAATCACCACAAATTCCGAAATGATGACTAGCAAATGCCACCATGAAATTCTATTATAGTAGTCATAAACATGTGTTCGCACATGTATTCTGTAGAAACTCATATCATAGCAAAAAATAAGTATTATGTAAATATTTTTAATTTGCAGGATGGAATCTTTTATAGTGTTTGATAGTATTTATCCTTATGGTACTGGAGCAGCTTTAATCAATGATTTGGATATTAATTAATTTTTAACTTTTGTGGATTGAATCTGAAACCTAACTCAAAAGTAAAATTCTGTTGGAATAATTTGTTACAAGAACAAGATTACCATGCTTCGAAAAACAGAAGAAACTCAAAGTGTGTCATATAGAGGAAGTAGAGCTTCCATCTATCCACCAAATAGTATTATTTCAACTTTATCGGAGAGACAATTTGGAACTCTAAGGTTTAACACTCTTTCTCAGGAATTGGTTACCTCAAGTAACGCTGGAGGAACTGCTCTCAGGGCTAAAAAATTGCCCAGATATGACGTTAAGGATATTCCGAACAGCAATCAGTCAAATGGTATTCCATCAAATGTTTCTGTATCAAATGGTACTGCATCAAACGGTTCTACGTCTAATATTACTGCGTTAAATAACAATGCATCAAGTGATGCTGTGTCAAATGGGTCTATTTCGAATGGCACATTAGCGATCGAAAACCTGCATCCATCTAGGATATCTCAAAATAAACCTGTGTCAGAAAATGAATTGAAGCCAATTGACACTGAAGGTACGTTAATTGACTTTGTTAAATGTTTTAGTGCTTGTTAAGTGACATCCATTAAATTAGCCATGGAATAAAATTATACTGTAAATATGTACTAATTTCGTAGTTACATGCCAGTTAGTTAACAATTTCTTGGCATATCTGCTTATTGTGAAACAATTTGCATTACAGCTATTGCATCTCTTCAACCCACTGGATTGAAATTCTTTTCCGTTGCGATTTATATGACTTATTCTCCCTCTTTTGGCTTCTACTCTACTGCTTTCAGTCTTGGAGATAGCGGACTCAAACTACATTAATTTCTATCAAAAATATAAATTGTATTATTTGTCAGGAGTATTTTGATCACCAAACATATTATTTTTGTTATTTAAAATCGCAGTTGAAACAAATAGCATCTTGAATCATTCCAGAGTACTCATAATCATCTACTCTTTTAACTTTTTTAGTTATTAATTATTTAGTTATATATATATATATATATATATATATATATATATATATATATATATATATATATACAGGGTGAGTAAAAAAAGTGATAACACCTGCAAAAAGTTTGAATATCTCAGGCTATTGATAATATTTTCAACCAAACTCTTACCACTTACTAAAGGACTAACTTTTGATGTGATGGCCAATTCTTCTCCATTTTCATACATAGATTGGCCAGTTGTGATAGTTTTAACAGAGCAATCGCCTCTTTTTTGAATGTACTATAAATAAAAATTATGTTTAACTTTATTATTTGGCCCTGAAAAGGGTTGTTGTGGTAGTTCAGAAAGAACCAGTTGTATCTGCTAGAATTACTGCCTATTCGATATGCCTTCCTCCAGCTGCTTTTCAGGACTGCAGCACCATTCGGAACGCTAGAACACCCTTGTTGATTCCAACTGGGGGCAGTCTCTCCCAAATTGATGGTAGGTAGCACTTACTGTAGTTATGTCTTGTTATTAGGCTTCGACTGGTGTTTCTGACAGAGATGCAGCATGGTTCTGCAGACATGGTAATCCAGAAGATTTAGATCGGGGGAGTTTGGAGAGAGTTTGGAGACCATTCATTCTTCTTGATGAAATCCGGGTTTCGCTGGCTGATCCATTCCTGTGAATGATGAGATGCATGAGCCGGAGCTTCATCCTGCTGAAAGATGAAGCCGTTTAATAGAAGAGCATTGCAATCGTCAAACAGCTTGGGGAGTAAAGTATTGACAAAATGCTGAGCGTTCAACTTTTCCTTCTCGCCAATGAAGTGCAATTTGCCCTTACCGTTGCAGCAAACGCCATTTTTAGGTAAAAAATGGGAGGTGCTCTGCTGAAACTTGTATAACTGGCCAATCTGTAGATTAAAATGGATGAAAATTGGCCACCCCATCAAATATTAGTCCTTTAGTAATTAATAAAAATTAGATTTGAAAATATTAACAATGGCCTGAGATATTTACATTTTTGCAGGTGTTATCACTTTTTTACTCACCCTGTATATATATATGTATATATATATATATAGGCCCTATATATGTATATATATATATATATATGTATATATAGTCATATATATATATATTGTATATATGTATATGCAATTATAAATACATAATTTATCCTATCCCCGTGTTGTGTCCGGTTTGCTGAAGAGTAGATCAACCTTGAACTGCAGGTGCCGTGAAATACGACAAAGCATCAGATCCAAACCAACGTCAGAAAAGGCATTTGGTTGGTAAGAGCTTAGACTCCAGCTAAGAAGAATTTCTAAAACGAATGAAAAAGCTGTCTATTCATATCCTAACCCTGGTTAAACAGGGATTCAAGAGAAGATGATGATGATAATGATGGTTACGAAGATGATGATAATAGATCATGATATATCCTACAAATCCTGCGATATCCTTCTTGGTTAAGCAAAATTGCTTCCAATGTCCGTATATGTGCTGTGTCTATATATGCCAAAAGTTTGCTCCTTCCTTCTGCTTATAAATGTCAGTTTTATTATATTAAATACAGTCTACTCAGCTTGGAGATTTTGTTAAGTTATGACAAATTTTTATTTTTCCACTGCTGTTCTCTTATTTTCTTCTGTGATATCTTTCGATGTCCTAAATTAAATATTTGATGGTGAATATTCTTTCCTTCGTTCCTTCGCTCTAGTATTTTAATCTCTTTTCCACCTCCTGTTGTCCATCTGCACAACATAGCTGCCGTAATCATATTTAGGTTTGGTGTCGATATGAAGAGAAAGCTGGAGGTTTGAGAGCATTGGGAAAGAGTGTTATGCATTGGACATCCTCCAGGTAGTATATTGAGCGAGATAGTTTAACGTCAAGGTTCTGATGCTTAGAGTTTAACGTCAAGGTTGTGATGCTTAGCGTCCCATGTCTGTAGGACAGCAATTTACTTTAAAAATGTAAATACGCACTATAGTGAAATGATAAACTATGTTGATAGCTATCACTTCTAATACCACATGTTTAGACCATTAGTCAATTTACACCTTTTGCAGTGTAACCAGTCCAGTGAACGTCGGAGATTTTGCTCTCAGATCAGAGTGGCTGGGATTCGAACCCACGAGGGTTCAATTCACGGTATTGGTCATTTAAAACTTCATGACGTTACCCATACGCTATTGAGACATTCATTTGACAATGTATTATATGTTTGACATCTAGTCAATAAATTGTCTCTCTGCAAACTAATTGGTGCAGCAAGTTTAAAATCTAGCGCTCACTGGTATGCACGAGCGAACGAATATTTAAACTGTCTGTCT